>JASXSY010001758.1:0-259795 GCA_034509805.1 Sipha maydis | reverse complement strand
AGACGCCTACTAGCTACAGTGGTACTAAGCAAGTTACTATACGCGGCACCAGTTTGGTCGTCGGCTCTTGTGTTTAAGAGAAACATTCAAACTATACTTAGACCTCAAAGAACCATCGCGCTACGGATAGCGATGGCATACAGAACAGTATCGACAGCGGCGATTATGGTAGTGGCCGGAGTTATCCCCGCACACCTCCTTGCGTGGGAAAGGACGAGGAGATATGAAATTAGGAGAGATCCTAATAAAGCGGCGATAGAGAAGGAAATACGCGAAGAAGTTTTTAAGAAATGGCAGACAGAATGGAACAATGAAACTACGGGAAGATGGACCTGGAGACTAATCAGGGATGTTAAGAGCTGGTTTAACCGCAAGAGTGGAACAGTTGACTTCCATCTCACACAGATGCTAACTGGCCACGGATGTTTTAGATATTATCTGAACCGTTTTGGGAAATTGGAAGACCCTAGTTGCATTGACTGCCTCGTAGCAACAGACGACGTCGAACATGCAATATTCGGCTGTGACCGATGGAGGACAGACCGAAGGACACTGGAGGAAACATTGGGTCAGGAGCTGCGACCGGAAACGATCGTGGAGTTGATGATGAGTGGCCTTGACAAATGGAAGCTGATTAGCAATTTTATCAACCAACTCCTTTCGAGCAGAGAAGAAGAGGAACGGATCAGGCAAAGAAGAAACCAAAACTACTGAGTTAATGTCTTGTACGCCGAAGTCGAAAATTTAGAGGGATAGGGCTCTCTCTCTTTTTTTTTTTTGTATGTGCACAGCTTTTATATAATACCTTGAAAAATGTAATGTTTATCTTCAATAAACAATAAACGATACGGAGGATGAGGGGGAAGGACGACCCAACCATGGGTGTAGTACCCCCCTCTTCCGCGCCGTGATTTAACACAAAAAAAAAAAAAAAAAAAAAAAAAAAACATTTATAAAACAAATTTATATATGGCGACATTTCAGGACACACAATACATCAAATTGCCAGACAATATCTGCAACATGGTAAATTCGAAAGATGCTTTGATTGAAAGAATATTTCCAGATTTACAAACTAATTATATTAATCATGCGTAGCTTTGTGAACGAGCTATTTTAGCCGCAAAAAATATCGATGTTGACGCTATTAACTTTAAAATACAATAGTTATTGCCGGCAATAAGATATTGTTCAAATTGATCGACACTATTACCGTTTCTGACGAAACAGTCAACTATCCTGTTGAATTTTTGAATTCGCTGGATTTACCAGGAATGCCACCACATAACTTTCAATTAAAAATTGGCTCGCCTATCATTTTGCTTTGGAATTTAAATGCATCTAAGCTATGCAATGATACAAGATTAGTCATAAAAAAATTATGTCGATATTCTTGAAGCTACAGTTTAGAAAGGAAAATTTGTAGGTGAATTTGTTCTCCTGCCATGAATCCTAATGATCCCTTCAGACTTACCCATTCCATTCAGACGTCTACAATTTCCAATTCGCTTAGCGTTTGCTATAACTACCTGTATTAATAAGTCACAAGGTCAAACAATGACGATTTATTGGTTGAATCTAGAAAATCCGGTCTTTTCACATGGTCAATTATAAAATTAAAAGTGGCGTGTTCTTGCGTTGGAAAACTGTTAAGTTTATTCATTTATAGTCCTCAATAATTGAATAAAAATAATTGTTCATTAACTGGCATTATGATAAAATTAAACAAACATTATTGATTATAACAAATGGTTTTTAGAAAAATGAATGTTATTTAAAAATAAAGAATAATGAAATTATTATTTTATTTGTCTTTCATTTCATACTTTGTTTAATATCCTAATCACTTGAAATATCATGCAGAACAACGGCTGTCGGGTCCGCTAGTAATAAATACATATATATATATATATACTAGCTGATTCCGTGCACTTCGTTGCTCGTTAAATATACCAACTCTATATTCAAACTTTGTTCAATTCGTTATTTAATATTCGGTGGATGATGTTCTAGAATCTAGATTTATCTTAAGTTTTCTGTTGCCCGGAATAAAAATTCTGATTCGCAGCAGTATATTATCAGGTAGGCAATCTACCTGCGGTAGATCGCGGACTTAGTGCTGTTTGTACGTAAGTGTATGATTTAACTCTAATAAAGTATCAAAGTTATACAAAGTTTGACATAATACGGTGGATTAATATAATCAATTAATACATAATCCTAACCTAACTTTAACGTACTAAAATCCGATGAATAAAAAAAAAAAAAATTTTACCTTTTTTAAATTAGCCTATCTTCTTCCCACAGATCTGCACACAAACATTCATTTATATATAATATAGCTGATTCTGTGCACTTCGTGGCCCAAAAAAATCACAAAAAATTTATGATTGTTCAACTCCTTTTTGGTGTTACTCACTGCAGTAAGTACAACTCTTCCATGAGAGCCAAGATCATTGGAGCCAAGTAATCATGGGAGCCAATTAACAAATAACAAAACACCAAACATTAATTTTTTAATTTATTCCTCAACATGATATATACCATTAATTAATTATGACAGTAACATTAACAATTAATTTATCATCTGTTCTTTGTGCTCTTATATTTCTCATGTTTGTAGCTGCATTTGTTCTACGACAAAAATTGGCATTCTGACGTCTTCTTGGCATTTTTAATGACACAAACAAATAGAAAATATTCAATGTACTTATTTATGCTTTTTTTTTTGGTTACCTTGCAACGTCGGGTAATTAATTATATTAATTTTATATATTACCAATGGCAACCACTAATAAATAAATATTATTCTCAAATTGTATAACCCCCATAGCAACCATTTATAAACAAAAATTTCTATCGTAAATCTCAAAATTCCTGTTTGAGCACCTTCGGGGTGGTCAATCCCCTTTTTAAATTAGCCTTAAACGTATTCTCAGACTACCAAATATACAAAGAAAATTTAATAAAAATCGGTCAAGTCGTTTCGGAGAAGTTCGATAACTAACACTGTGACACGAGAATTTTATATATTACAGAAGATATTTATACATATATATATATTTAATTGATTTAATATTTATATACACTTGCAGTAATTAATACATATTTTAGGAAAAGAGAAGAGCATTATATAGCATACAAGAGTGGAAGAAATAGGTCGCAGATTAATTATTTTATGTGGAGGAGAGACAATATAAAAAGAGTAAAAAATTGTAAAGTAATTTCTGGAGAGAGGGTAATAACAAAACATAGGTTGATGATAATGGAAGTATGGTGTAGTGGAAAAAAGATGAACAAAAGAAGGAAGACAGGGAAGGAGATCAGAATTAGGTGGTGGAAATTAATACGAAACAAAGAGAAGGAGTTTATAAAGAAATTAAAAGAAAAAGCTTTGTGGAATGTTGAGGGATATATTTTTATTTATTTTTTATTTTTTTTTTTATCGACGCCTCAGGGGCTTAAGTATAGTACAGAATATATTAATGGATTATACATAATATTACAAGTTAAGAAAAAAGAACATTGGTGTATGAGTAAAGAATAAATTAAAGAAAATATTAACAAGTACAATTTTTAAGTTTAAGAATTAATGATGGCAAAGAATCATTAAAAATATCAATATTTGACATTTTATTAATAAATCGACAAGCACGATCTAGAGGGGCTGCGTACCCATAGTTAGTGGTGTGAAAATTCGTTTTAAAAGTTTGGCGATTTCTAGAATAAAAAGAAGGAACTGCTAAAGATAATTTAGCAAGTTAAACAAGAGCATCAATATCATCGTTTAATAATTTGTAAATAAAGGTAACATCAAATTCAACACGTCTATCAGCTAGAGATTTAAAAGTATACGGGTTAATCCCGCAACAAAATGTGCTCATTTTTATAAATTTATTTTGTACTTTATTTATTCGATTAATATGTAATTGTTGATTAGGTGACCAAATAATAGCAGCGTATTCGAGTATTGAGCGGACTAGTGACATATATAGAGTATTTAACGCGTTAATATTAGAGAAACCGATGGTATTACGATTTAAAAACCCAAGTATTTTATTGGACTTATTACAAATGTAATTAATGTGGTCATTAAACGAAAGGTCGGAAGAGAAAATAACACCTAGATCTTTTATAGTGGATACTGGGACAAGGTGATTTGAATAAATAGAATATTGGAAGTTGATATACGAGTGAGTACGAAAAAACGATATATTATTACATTTGTTAATGTTTATTGATAAACCATTATCAGTGCACCATTCATAAAATTTAACTAAGCAACTTAGCAACTTTGTAAATCTAAGCAGCTAGATGTGTTATTAATAACATTAAAAATGTTCAAGTCATCAGCAAAGAGCAAGAATTTACAGTTAGAAAAGCATTGGGACACATCATTAATAAAAATGTTAAATAGCCACGGAGAAAGGTGGCCACCTTGTGGGGCACCCGAGGTAACGGAAATGGGAAAAGAAGAATAATTATGAATTTTAACAATTTGGGTACGGGAGGAGAGGTATGATTTGAACCATGTCAATAATGGATCCGATACACCATACAGTTTTAGCTTATTTACGAGGGAAGTATGATTAACGCTATCGAATGCTTTTTTGAGGTCAGTGTATATAACATCAACTTGTAAACCTGATTCGATTGCCTCTAACAGAAAAGAATGAAAGGAGAGAAGGTGTGTTACAGTAAATCGACCCGGTCTAAACCCATGTTGTTCATTGATAAAAATATTTTTGAAATAGTAGTTAATTTTTGTAGCTAGTATTTTATCAAAAAACTTAGGGATTGCAGATAAAATAGAAATAGGTCTATAGCTTTCGACATTAGATGTGTCACCCGATTTAAAAATCGGTTGAATGTAGCTAGATTTCCATAATGTAGGAATAGAGCTAGAAGATAAAGATAATTTAAATAATGTATAAATGGGAATTGCTAATGAATAATGGAAATTACGTAATATTATAGGAGGTATCCCATCAGGACCGTAAGAACATTTAGATTTAAGAAGACTTAACCTTCAAATATATCACCTAACGTAAATTCGATATTATTAAGATTAACAGTATTAAAATTAGAAAGACTATAAGTTATTGGTGTAAGTGGGTAATTATTAGGGCTAAAAACAGAGCTAAAATAGTTACCAAAAAGATTAGCAATATCTTGGCTTGAATTTGCAGATACTTCGTTGAAAGACATGGATTGAGGGATAGAGTTGTCTTGTTTTTTAGAGCGCACAAAATTCCAAAAACGCTTTGGGTTTAATAATAAATCCGATTGGATACGATTAAGATAACTATTATATGCATTATAAGATTCAATTTTGGCTTGCTGCTGTAATAGTTTAAAAGTATTGTAATCATTAGGATTATAATAACATTTGAAAGTTGTATGTGCAATTTTTTTTTTGATAATCATACATATTAAGTACTTGCTATACCAGGAGGGGAAATTAGTTTTTTTTGGAGTAATTTTAGGAACGAATAATTCAATGAGAGTGTTTAGTTTTGAGTAAAAACTTGAAGTGGTTATATTAATGTCCGTACTGCTTAAAATTGCGTTCCAATTACAAGAATTAAGAGCGTAAGATAATCCACAAAATTCAGTTCGGTTAAAATCGAAATAACTTAGAGTTCAATTCGATTTACTACAACACGTAGAAATATTAAAACTAATATACAGAGCAGGGTGATATAACGTGTCTAAAGGTAAAATAGCTTTATCAGCGTCATTAATAACACAAACCTTTGGAATGTTGGAAAATATTAAATCAAGTAATGAGCCCGATGAATTATACCATCTATTAAATTGTCGACAATTGAGATAAGCAAATTCATCGATAACGGTTGCTGCCTGATTATAAATATTACCGTAGCACTTAACATAATCATTATGAACAACCCAGTTTAACTTAGGTAGGTTAAAATCTCCGCAAATAATAATTTCAAAATCTGGGTGTGAAGAAACAATTAAATTTAAAACGTTAAAAAAGGTAACATAACTATCATTATTACTTTTAGTACTCATATAAATGAGGTTTAGAGAAGGATGGCCACTTGTGTTAAGAACATAGCAAAAGAGGTTGTTGGTGAAACCAAAAGTAGTTTACCAGAAGACAAGGAAACGTGGTGGTGGGATGAGGAGATTAGTAGCGAGTAAGAAAAAGCAATTTAAGGTATGGCAGAAAAGCAGGAAGAGGGAAGATTGGATAGAGTATAAAAATGTATGTAAAATAGTGAAAAGTGCGGTATGCAAAGCGAAGCTTAATAGGTATGATGAGTTATATGAGTGGATAGGAAAACAGGAAGGAGAAACAGAAATTTATAGACAGGCGAAGGTGAGAGAAAAGCGATCCAAGGATTTCCAAGATGTTAGGTGTATAAAAAATGAGGATAAGAGAGTTTTAACAAAATATGAGGATGTGAAAAAAAGATGGGAAGAATATTTTGAGAAATTACTGAACGAGGACTATCCAAAAGAAGCTTTAGAGAGTATGTCATGGAATGAAGGATTGATTGGTCTAGTGGGTGAGGAGGAAGTGAGAAATACGGTGAAGGCGATGAAAAAGAAAAAATCGGTAGGACCAGATGGAGTACCTGTAGAGGTGTGGAAAATGTTAGGAGCTGTAAGCATTAGGTGGTTGAAAAATCTTTTTAATAAGGTACTGATAGAGGGAAAAATGCCAGAAGATTGAAGAATGTGGAAACTTTAGAGGAATAAAGCTCATGAGTCATAGTATGAAGATCTGGAAAAAGATTATAGAGAAGAGGATAAGAAGTGAGACGTCGATATCAGAAAACCAGTTTGGTTTTATGCCAAGAAAATCGACAATGGAGCCATTACTTTGTGTTGGGCAATTAGTAGAGAAGTACAGAGAAAAGAATAAAAAACTATGCATGGTGTTTATAGATTTAGAAAAGGCGTATGACAGTGTGCCAAGGGAAGTTTTAAGGTGGGCATTAATGAGGAAAAATGTCCTAAAAATGTATGTTAATTTCATCCAGGATATGTATGAAGGGTCGAGTACTAGTGTCAAGAGTCGGTGCGGAATATCAGAAGGTTTCAGTATAGGAGTAGGTGTGCACCAGGGGTCAGCTCTAAGCCCCTACCTATTCTCAGTGGTAATGGATGAGGTTTCAAAGGAGATACAGGGTGAGATACCATGGTGTATGTTTGCGGATGATATAGTTCTGGTAGGAGAAAACCTGGAAGTTGTCAATAATAGGGTAAATGAGTGGAGGTTAGCCCTCGAAGAAAAGGGATTGAGAATTAGTAGAAATAAAACTGAGTATATTGAGTATGATTTTGGACAAAGAGACCAAGAAGTTGAAGGAATGAGGAGACAACTGACAATAGATGGTGATGTGATAGGTGAAGTTGAGAGCTTTAAATATTTAGGATCTTTTGTTCAAAAGGACGGGGGCTTTGACATTGATGTAAAACATAGGATTAAGTGCGGGTGGATGAAATGGAGAGAAGCATCGGGCGTGTTATGCGATAAGAGAATTCCAATTAGGCTGAAAGGTAAATTTTATAAAAGTGTAGTGAGTGCTGTATGGTTCAGATGGTTGGGTGGAGTGACAAGAGAAGATAGAATAAGGAATGATTACGTGAGAGGTAGTGTTGGTGTAGCGCCAATTGTGGACAAGATGAGAGAAAATAGGCTGAGATGGTTTGAGCATGTGATGAGGCGAGAGGAAACGAATGCAGTAAGAGTGGTTATGAAGATGGACGTTGAAGGTAGAAGAGGTGAGGAAGACCAAAAAAGAGATGGTTGGAGACTTTGGAGAATGACATGAGATTTTAATGATCCTACCTTTTATTCTGGAAATTATGTTCTATTTTTTTATAAATCATCACAATCAAAACTACAGTAACTATCGAAATATCAATATAATGTTAATTAATTGTAACAAATTAAAAAATTTCGATTTTTTCTTTGATAATACGTATAAATAGATCTGCTATTTTTATAATTTATTAACAATTATTGTAATTTTGAAAATCTTGTATCATAATTTTGTTCTATAGCTTTTCAGGGCAAGTAAATGAAATAAATTAAATAAATTAAATAAATGAATAAATAAATAATATTTATGTATCTATATACTAGATTACTGTTATTCATTATATATTACTTATTATTATTATTATTTACATAGATTTTTTAATGTAAAATCAAGTTATTATTTTCAAAGAAATTTCTATATCAAATTTTTTACAAATAACTGTCATGTTAAATAGAAGTTTTATTGTAAATACGAGTACATACGTACACCGTAGTTCGGTGGTATCCACTATATCGACTGAAGGTTTCCATTTAACTCAACAAAATTATTCATCGAGGAATCGTACACATATTCCGATAAATGCTGACAGTCAAAATGTAAACAAGATGTATTATTGTATTGCAATTAATCGATGTAACATTTAGTAGTAAGGATCCGTTCACCATTCCATGAAATGTATAGGTATACTCAGCTAACGGCTTATGAAATAATAAATAATTGTATTAACGGTAAGTATTTCGTGTTTTTTGATCATTCTTAGTTATTTCAATATGTTATTGGAACGAAGTATAAACGATAAACTTATTTTTATGTAATTATCGTAAGAGATTTTGCAAAAAAATATTTGGTTCAAGCGCATTTTTTCAATTAAAAATACTACAGTGGAGTTAAGTTTTCTACGCTTATGTTAAATTATATCATGATATTTTTTAGTATGGATATAATATTATTATGGTTGAATATTGTTGTATTCAATCTTTAATATTTTTTTTTTTTTTTTACATAATTTGGAAGAACGTGCATATTATTAAATTATTTTTATCATAAAAAAAATGATGAAAAACCAGAAGGACATTAAATTATTATAAGATACGGATGAAACATATATTACAGTGGCGTCATTTGGGGGGGGGGGCAAGGTGGGCATTTGCCCCGGTCTGATTTTAAAAGCAGTTGATGGGAAGGTTTCAATTTATTGAAATGTAATTATTATTATATTTTATTAACGCAAAAACATGCCTATTTTTATAATATTTCCAGAAAATATTATACCGTGTATTTACTAAGAAATTGTTGTCACATATCCTTTAATAAACTAATAATATTTGTGTTAATCAATAACATTTTTCATAACAGTTTACAGAGTTTTAATTGGTATAGGTATACAATTGTTTTTATAAAATATCTACTTCCTCATATTTGCAAATTATATTGTAACCTAATTAAAAAATTTTTAAGAGGATTGGAATTGGCGATTTTCTGTCTTTGTTTAACACACGCGTAACAGGATTATAGACGTTTTTTAATTCCAACGTACTGATTGATTTGTCGATCTAATTTGTCGTCAAGTCTACTTTAGATCGACTTCCTCACATTTTTTATACTACCCCTTCAAAATCCTAAAAACTATATATTAAAAAAGAGTAAATAAAATAATGACATATTTTAATTTTTGGAGAAGTTTAAATCAAAAAATCAAAAATATGGTCAATTCGATCTCAAGAAGATTTGACGATAAACGTATACCTGTTTTTAAAATTCTTATCGCTTCACTAGATTAATCGGTACCTACGTTGTAATTAATATATATCTATAACCTTATGTTAAGCGTGTGTTAGACAAAGACAGAAAATCATCACTTTCAATCCTCTTAACAATAAAAGAAAAAAATATTTTAATTATAAAGTGAAGTAGATATGGTAATTTGATAAAATATATGTAAATATTTTCTTACGAACGATGCAATGGGGGTTTTTTTTTTTACTTATTTGAGCCGGTCAAAGCCTTTACCCTCTCTATTGAAATCTGATATGACACCACTAATATATTACTTAATGTTTTGAACGGAAATCATTACGTCTTCTTCGTGAAAATAGTCGCTGCAGTTATGCACTGATGTGTTATTATAAATCTTAATAAATAGTAAATTTTATACTTCGTTTTGCAAACATGGGTCGACGATAAAATCATTTTAATTCGGTGTTTTGCAGGAAATCTCTAATCGTCGTCGTCGTTGTTTTTTTTTTTTTTTCATTGCCATCATCCCTAAAATACATATCAGTTTTTATTTGTACTCCGGGGGGATATAAAGCAAGTGATCTATACCACTGGGACTCTATTAGGTCATCCGAGCACTTTTCTAGCGATTGTTGAGGCATAAAAAGTGAAAAAAAACTAAAAATCTCTTGCAACAGAACTTTTTCCATGACACGGCGTGCAGTAGTGTCTCCCCCATTGGGAATATTGACCAGCTTTTTCGCGAACTCGTCGTAGTCCTTTTACACGTACACGCACCGGGTCTTGTACATAAAAACTACGTTATATATACTACCGTTTGTCTTGTGCTTGCAATAATATATCTAAATTATATTTTTTTGAAGTACATCTGTGACTATTATATTATTACATACTGTTTCTGAACAGCTATGAAATCGTTTCACAGGTATCCTTATTAAATATTCATCTAAATCACGCGCGCACAACGTTGTAATTTTTGCAGTCCCTCCCTTTTCTGTGTATGTCTAGTTGTGTACATGCGTAAATATGTACGTGTATTTATGTATTTGTATAAAAGTCCGTGCATGCGTACACCACACAATACGCTCACAGTTTAACAGGGGCACGGTATTATTTTTGAGTTATATCGTTCCATGCGAATACATAATTTTGCATAAAATGTATAGTGTACGTTGTACATAAACACACACACACACACACACACACACACACATATATAGTTACATGTGTATGTGTGTGTGTATACTATAATATATATACACAATCACGCACATACTTATTTATTTTTTTGTTTTCTTACCAGATTTTTTTCTATCAGCAAGCGAGGGAACTTGAGTATACAAACCCATCGAGTGCTCGTTCCGTAGAATAACTTCGGATCGTCTGTTCTCATCCACTCTTTATTTATGGTTATAATTATTTACATTGTATCGTAAATGGTATATAATATATATGTGAAGTATATATTATTATATACAATATAGCGACTGTTTGATTTAAAAATATATATTTTATGTTTAGTTAAACTATCAAACATCATTTCTTTCGCATTTATTCATGGAATATCCGTTAAGACGATACAGTACACTTGCAATATTTGTATTATAAATGCATACAATTTATGTTTTTTTATTTCCGTGTTCTTCGTACCGATGGTTAATCATAGCATAATGGATACAATCATGCAAAAGATTTTCATTATAAATAATTTTTTTTTTATGTGCCATTTCAATATATATATATATATATATATATATATATATATATATATATATATATATATATATCTTTTTAATAACTATATTTTTTCCTGTGGCAATTGTTCTTGGTACAATTGACATTGTACAATTATAACTTCAACAGAACAATAAAACAGAATCCAAAATAAAGAGTACTCTGGTTTTGATCAGTTACATTGACAATTCCACGTAACTATACCATATATTTATCAGAATCTCAGTACACCAGTATTAATCATGGTTTAACATTGATTGGTCGTAATAGTCTGGAAACCCTGGAAATGTCAGGGAATTTTATTTGGTCCTGGAAAACCGGGAAAAGTCAGGGAATTCAGCATTAAATTAAATTTCTCAAATTTGTATCTACTTCCCAATTTAAAAGCTAAACATTTTGTTACACAATAATTTTTCTATTAATTTTCTAAATATTTTGTTATTTGCGGTTTTACGAGTATATTTAAATGTTCCATATAGGTTTTTTAGTTCTATAATCTTAAAGTATGATTTTCAGTCACGGGCACGGTTTTAAATAATATAATAATATTATTATTATATATTATAATATAATTATCTCTCTATTTATCTAATATCTATAGCCGGTTTTTTGGTATATTATTTTGTGGTAATAGTGATAATGAATAATGATATTGATCACCATGCTTCAAGCGGTATATATGTTGTAGTGAGGTAATCAAATAACATTACAATTTGGCGGGTGAAGTTCGGGCTTCGTGCTTCGTGGTACGGCTGTTATCAACCAACAGTTTTCGTGAGTCGTGACTCGTGACGCGAGTGCGGACTGTGTCGTTAGTTGTTACAATACTTTTATATTTTTGTTTTGTTTAAAAAGTTATATTTTATTAGTTAAATTGTTATTTATAATAATTGAGTATGCCTCCCAACAACAAAAAACAATATTCAACAGCCAGTGGCTTAATATGGAGGAATTTAAATCTTGGCTTAAAGAAGATATTAATGATCAGTTTTCTTTTCATTTTTCTAAGTGCAGAAAAAGTTATTATCTGAGCAATATGGGAATTACATCATTATTAAGCCACATAAAGTCTAAAAAACCTAATGACCGCGTGAATGCTGTTCAGTTAAATTATGAAATTAATAGTTTCTTGAAACCATCATTTAACAAGAAATTACATTCTAATCAAAGTATTCCAACTACATCTGACTGTGCCAATATTAGTTTAAAAGTATGTTTAAATTAACCAAAATTAATTCAGAAGCCTATGTCTTTACTTTTAGAACGCGAGAAAGTTACTAAATCTGAAATTATTTGGGCACTCCATGTTATTTCAACACATATGTCAATGTTGTCCGGAGGCAAAAGTGTTGATATTATGAAAATTATGTTTCCAGACAGCAATATTGCAAGTAGCTTACAACTTCAGCGTACTAAACTAAGTTATGTTATTACTCATGGTCTTGCTAGGTATTTTAAACAAGAATTTGAAGAAACATTGTCAAAATGTGAATTCTATACTGTCGCATTAGACGAGTCACTTAATAAAGTTTCGCAAAAGGAACAAATGTACATACATGTACGATATTGGAACAGCATAGACAATGAAGTTTCTTCATGTTATTATTCTTCTGTTTTTCTTGGGCACACTACAGCTGTGGATTTAATTAGCGCTATTAAGACATCATTGTACTCCTTAAATTTAAAAAAAGTATTACAACTTTCCATGGATGGTCCAAATGTAAACATCAAAATGCTTCGTGATTTGAAAGAAGAGCTAAAAGATGATAATGATGTCACAGATCCAGTTACACTTGATTTAGGGGCATGTGGTATCCATATTATGCATAATGCCTTTAAAAATGGAATTAAAGCTTCAAAATGGAACATCATTGAGTTTCTTAGATCGATTTATAACTTATTCAAAGATGTGCCAGATCGCAGAGCAGATTAGACTTATTACAGTGGGTCCTCAACATTTCTAAAAAAATTTTGTGCGGTACGCTGGCTACAAAATGTCGAAGTCTTTCAACGAGCACAAGATATTTTACCTAACTTAGAAACATATGTAACAAATATTAAAAATACACCGAGAAAGCCATCATCATACAGTTATGAATTGGTTGAAAAACTGTTAAACGATACATTTTTGAAAGCAAAACTATCATTTTTCCAAACGGTTGCATCAGAAATTGAACCATTTTTAAAAGCTTACCAGTCAGATGTTCCCCTTGGACTATTTTTGTATTCTGATTTAAATAATATTTTGAAATTACTTTTGAGCAGATTTATTAAACCTGAAATTATGAATAGTGATTTTTCAAAACTGAATACAATGTACAAAGACAATTCTATTGGTGCTAAACAAATTAATTTGGGTTAAATGACTCGCCAAGCGCTCAGATTAATCACTGCTACAGATAAAGAAATACTATTATTTACAACATATAGCTTAGTAATTCTTCAATTTATATGTTCAAAGCTTATGCTTAAGTAAGTAATTTATAATTTTTCTTATTTTAAAGACTGATCAACAGAAATATATTTTAAATCGTGTAATTTATTTGATAACGTCACCGTTAAAATATAAATTGATGAAAGGAATAAGCTTCTGTGAACCCCAAATAATAACTGCATCAATAAACATGGCCAATAATCGTTTAAAAATTACATTATCAATTTTTGTGGAAAATAATTGGTTGACAGGGTATTTAGCTGATCGAATTGAAAGTGAAATTACTGTGCTGTTTTCTAATTTATCATTTATCGAAAGAGTTAAGACTTATGTTAAAGGAGAAATTAGATTGGACCATTTTTGGTCAAATATTAGAGTCACATATGAATTATCTTCGAAACTTCTACGTTTTTTAAAAATGGTAAAATGTCTCAAGGGTCATAACATTTGTGTATTTATTAAATAACAACCAAAAATTGATACCTACATTTCAGATTTTTATATTGTCTCATGGCAATGCTAGTGTTGAGCGTGGCTTCTCTATGAACAAAGACTGTCTTGTTGAAAATTTACATGAAGAATCACTTATCGCTCAGAGACATGTGTGGACAGCAATACAAAAGTCTGGAGGGGTTGAAAAAGTTAACATCACAAAAAAAATGACAATGGATGTCAAAAATTCAAGGTCATATTACAAAGAAGCTTTAGAAAATAAAAAACAAAAAAAAAGAAGCAAAAGAAGCCATTGAAAAAAAAAGAGAGCTGGGGTTCTGTTAAAAGAACTTCACAAGAAAAAGATTTATTTATTAGAAAACACTCAAAGACAATTAAATATGTTAAAGGGAGAAATCCAGTCACTTCTTCTTCTTCTTCTTCTACTTCGCCTTCCTCCCAACTATTTGGGGTCGGCCACCCTTGTCCTACACCTCCACTTTACTCGGTCAATCACATCTCCTCTGCACACACCGACAGCCCTCATGTCATTCTCCAAAGTCTCCAACCATCTCTTTTTTGGTCTTCCTCTTCCTCTTTTCCCTTCAATGTCCATCTTCATAACCACTCTTACTGCATTCGTTTCCTCTCGCCTCATCACATGCCCAAACCATCTCAGCCTATTTTCTCTCATCTTGTCCACAATCGGCGCTACACCAACACTACCTCTCACGTATTCATTCCTTATTCTATCTTCTCTTGTCACTCCACTCAACCATCTAAGCATTCTCATTTCCGCGACACTCATACTTTGTTCTATTCTCCTGTTAACCGCCCAACACTCTGAACTATACAGCATAGTTGGTCTCACTACACTTTTATAAAAGTTACCTTTCAGCCTAATTGGAATTCTCTTATCGCATAACACGCCCGATGCTTCTCTCCATTTAATCCTATGTTTTACATCAATGTCAAAGCCCCCGTCCTTTTGAACAAAAGATCCTAAATATTTAAAGCTCTCAACTTCACCTATCACATCACCATCTATTGTCAGTTGTCTCCTCATTCCTTCAACTTCTTGGTCTCTTTGTCCAAAATCATACTCAATATACTCAGTTTTATTTCTATTAATTCTCAATCCCTTTTCTTCGAGGGCTAAACTCCACTCATTTAACCTATTATTGACAACTTCTAGGTTTTCTCCTATCAGAACTATATCATCCGCAAACATCATACACAATGGTATCTCACCCTGTATCTCCTTTGAAACCTCATCCATTACCACTGAGAACAGGTAGGGGCTTAGAGCTGACCCCTGGTGCACACCTACTCCTATACTGAAACCTTCTGATACTCCACACCGACTTTTGACACTAGTACTCGACCCTTCATACATATCCTGGATCAAATTAACATACATTTTTGGACATTTTTCCTCATTAATGCCCACCTTAAGACTTCCCTTGGCACCCTGTCATACGCCTTTTCTAAATCTATAAACACCATGCATAGTTTTTTATTCTTTTCTCTGTACTTCTCTACTAATTGCCTAACACAAAATAATGGCTCCATTGTCGATTTTCCTGGCATAAAACCAAACTGGTTTCCTGATATCGAGGTCTCACTTCTTATCCTCTTCTCTATAATCTTTTCCCAGATCTTCATACTATGACTCATGAGCTTTATTCCTCTATAGTTCCCACATTCTTGTATGTCTCCTTTTCCTTTAAATATTGGTACAATAAAACTCGTTCTCCAATCTTCTGGCATTTTTCCCTCTATCAGTATCTTATTAAAAAGATTTTTCAACCACCCAACGCTTATATCTACTAACATTTTCCACACCTCTACAGGTACTCCATCTGGTCCTACCGCTTTTTTTTTTCATCGCCTTCACCGCATCTCTCACTTCCTCCTCGCCCACTAGACCAATCAATCCTTCATTCCATGACATACTAAGAAAATAATATATATTATAATATATAATATTAACCAAACTATTATTACACCTACAAGTCACTGATTAATTATTATTATTAAATATTTATTGATGTTTTATTTATATTATGTATTCTTAAATTTGTTTCAAGTTATGTTTTAATATTTTTATACTACTTTAATGCATTTTTTAAGTTGTTGAGTTTGTTATAACATTAATAAATAACTAAAAGAGATGCAATATATAATAAAAACTGTTTTTAAACTAAAACTTATAGGTACTTAATAATTTTGTAGGTAATTGTGTGTTATATTTAACCAATATTTTATACCTTATATGAAGTGCTATATATGTTTGATCACAAATAACATAATTAATTAATCTATTAAGTACCTAATTTATGTATTTGGCTAAAATTTAAAAATGCCACTGGTACTATTTTTGCTAATTTGAAAATTTGTTACTTATTAACAAATTTATAATGGGAAAAAATAAATAATATGTTGTGTAATATTGAATAGTTTGGGCATATTCTAATGAACTGTTTTGAGAAATTGAGTTAAGATATTTTTTGTCTAGTCAGTGAATGTTTATTTATTTAAGCTTAATTAATTCTGGAAAATTTATAATAATGCCTGAAAAACCTAGAAAAGTCAGGGAATTTAATATCTGAGGATCTGTGGCAACTCTGAATTTGAAATTATAAACTTTGATATATCGATATCTATAGTATTTGTATATAATATTTTCAAATTAATATTCAATTAGTTTATTTTATATTTACAAACCAACTGCAAGGTCAATAACAAAATGACTGAGACTCCAAGATTGGATGGGATATAACGATGGATAAATAGTATTACTAGATGGTCTTTTAAGCTAGAAACTATTACACTATTGTTCTGAAAAAAAATTATTATGAATAAAAAAGGTCTAGTGGATCAGCTTATATTTCTGAAAATGTTTGATATAGTAAAAGAACCAATTTTTTTAAGAAGGTAGATTGAACATTAATGTTCTAACTTTTACAATAAGAAAAAGAGAAATTTAAAATTTTTGATAATGTAAAATTTCATGTTTTTATAATCAGCATAAAATTTTTTTTTAAATATTTTGAAATTATGAAATGTATAAATAACTATTATCGTTTAATGGAAATTCATTAAAATAAATGATTTTGTTAAAATTTTAGTTTGTAACGCTTATTAATAATTTTTTCGAAATAAGAATAATTTTTTCCTTTGGCTAAAAATAAAATTATATGAAAAACCTTGTATACAATTTTCAAGCTTTAAGTATAAAAATAACTGGATGGGCCTCGCTCTGCTGTACACTTGGGGGTGAAGTGTGACTCTTCATAGGATAGGTCATTATAATGGATTTGTTAAATTTGAATTCAATGATAGGTATACGAAAAACGATTCTGAACGGAGATGATATGTTTGTCTAGAATATAATACAATGTTATTTATAAATATTGTAATAAGTATATTTTATTTTGAAACGAAAAATTTAGAAAAATCGAAAATTTAAATTGTCTATAAATAAGTCAAAATATGTCAAAATACTTTGAAAACTTAACAATGTATAGAGAACGTCAATATAAAGATTTCGTGAATATTTCAAGTTGTTGCGATTTTTGGTTTTTGAGTTAGAGCATTTTAAAAAAACCGATATCATTTGTCAGTCTAGAATATTATACATAATATTATATTTTACATGTAATTTTATGTCAATATTCGCTGTTCAAACGCTTATAAAAAAAAATTGTGCCTATGGATTTTAATAATTTTTGAATGACAATAAGAACTACTTCTGTGGAATTTTCTATTACATTTTCAAGTATTTTGTACGAGCCAAATTTCAAACAGTCATAAAATTTTTTCCTCTAAGTCCGATAGAAATTTTTTTAAAGATTTTTGAAGAGTAGCTTATAGATAACCTAGTGTTAAAATTTTGAACCTTAAGTATGAACAGAAAAAATTTTATGAATTTTTATCTACAAAATAACTTGCAAATTTTCGCAATTTTTACATATTTCGTATAAATTGGAACTTTTAGCACTTATAAAAAAAAAATGTTACTTACGATTTTAGATTTTTTTTTATCAGTTAAGGAACAATTTATTAGAAACCTTGTATTAAATTTTCAAGATTTTCTAGCCGGCCAAAAAAATTTTATCGTTATTTTAAAAAAAAAAATTTAAAAAATTGAAAATTTCAATTGTCTATTTATAGCTCAATAAAACTCAAAATACTTTGAAAATTTAACGGTGCATAGAGAACGCTAATCTTAACATTTTGTGAAAATTTCAAGTATTTACATCTATTTGTTTTGAGTTATAGCAAAATTAAAAATTTGATTTTGTCGAAGACTGGTCTAGCGTAACCTTATTTTTTTAGGGTTTTTCCCGTCGCATTTAAAAAATATTGAAAATTTTTTACTTTTGACTCCCCAAAGTACCAACTAGAATTACTTTCCTTTCAGAAAAGTTGCTACATAAGCAAATCGAAGCATTTTTACTGCCAAAAAAGGTGTCGTCAGACACAAAAATAAAAAAATAAAATAAAAAAAAAATAAAAATAAAAAAAAATAAAAAAAACACACTTCATTGTAAAACCAATAGATTCCATCACTCCGTTCAGAATCTAAAATTAAAAACTTTATGAATTTTTATTTACGTATTATACATATTATACATATTTATATATGTATAGAGTATATTTCTAATATTTATTAAAATTTAGTAAACTCAATGCTTAGGATAATTTAATTATGAATTTCAATAGACAGAAAATTTAACATATATTATAATTTATGATAAAGTATTAATAATAAATGCTTACACATAATAAGGAGCCTAATTCACAGAAAATTCGGATTAAAGGTGAAAACAACAAGTTGTTTTTACCTATTTACATAATAATGTAAACTCGACAGTAAAGTGAAGTGATATATCTATATAGGTATATTACGTCACTTTTCGTCATTATTAGAACTCAAATAAATACAGGTAGAGTACCTAGTAATAATCAGAATGTTAGAAAGTAGTAACTTGTGCATACCCGTTTCACCCATGCCTATCTAAGGCGTCTAGGGAAACTTTATTCCAAAGCACACAGTAATTTTTAGAACATAGTTTTTAATTAGTTTGTTTTATTGTTAAAATATTTTTATAAGTCTAAATTTTGATTATATATTAATACAAATATTCTACTTTTATTTAACATTTTTATACCAGTGATCATTTTATTTAATTATCAACCTACCTTCTCAAAAAAGTATTGAGTTCGTGTTGAATATGCTATGTCGTTTAAATAATTAATTGTGAGTGAGCAATGTCTTGCACAATTACAATAATTTAAAACAAACTCAAAAGATTATATTGATTTATTTTTTTAAATTAAGCTTAATTATTTTCATAATCAGTAATAGATAACATTTTAGAACTTTTTATCAAACCAAAATTATTTTACTGACATTTTCGATAAAAAGCTTAGAAAATATGAATTTATTTTAATTTTCTTTGGATAATTTAAAAAAAAAATTCTATATATAACTATTGTGTCTATAACAGATGATATAATTTTTAAAGGAATTTTTTTTAAGCCAGTATGTCATACATTTTGCCACCTTTTGCTACATTTTTAAAACTTTTCGAAAGTTTTTTTACATTTATTTAGTAACCGTTCGCACCGCGCACAATGCACATCTCTTTATGTTAGCTCCGCGTAATTGCTGTTGGTTTTGTACTTTTGTAAACCGACAAGGTAAAAATTTAGCCTAAATAATAGCTAAAGGCGCGTTTACACGGTTACAGTACAGTCATGACAGCGCTGTCGTATAGTAATGCGGCAGCTACTGTCACATGAAGATGAGCGTTTACACGGTGACAATAATTGTCATAACAAATATTGTGTTTCGTGCGATAGCTGATTAAAATTGATTAACAGTATCACTAGTTTATTTTATTATTATTTATAATTAACTTATTCTCTTAGGTATTGTTTTAATTTTGATCATCGATAAATTATGTCCGAAGAATTTGTACGCTCAATGATAAGAGTGATCGGAGAAATTATATTATTTAAACATAAAAAACAAGGTTTAGAAAAAAAAAAAGATTGGGTAAGAAAATGGATTAAAAGGCGGAATAACTTGGGTGTTACAAATACATTAATTAAATAACTTGCAATTGAGGACCCCAAAAGTAGGATCCCACAAACAAGGATGCTCTTCGTAGTTTTTAAGGAATTCAATAGTATTAAAAACCATTTTGAATTATTTTAATTTAAAAATTTAAATTAATTGAATTAAAACGGTATCCGGATAAGATAAAAAAGCCATTAAAACTGTAGCCCGGTCTGTAGGTATACGTGATAACAAGTAATAATTGATAACAACATTACAAAAATCGTACGGTGGTAGTTGACATTGAGTTGATAGGAGTTGACAATTTAATTTGCAAAGCCACCACAGACCGCTTAAAAATTCAGACCGCCAATCCTGAATCTTATAGACTTCTAATACATTACTTAAAGGAACATAACGCCAAATACCATACATACCAACTCGCTGAGGACAAACCCACGAGGATATCACACTTAATAATATTTATATTGTAATTGCAGCAGTTTACAGTCCTCCCAAACACCGTATAACAGACACTAATCTCACTGAATACTTTGATACATTTCCTATCAATTTTATTGTGGGTGGCGACTTGAATGCTAAGCACCAAAGCTGGGGCTGCCGAGTTACAAACTCATGCGGTAACCTATTTCATAATTTTACCAATTTTAAAAAATTCCAAATACTTGCACCACCTGATCCTACATACTGGCCAACATCGCACAAGAAAAATATATTCTGATATTCTGAACATATTTTTCTCAAAAACTCCGAGTAATTTATACTGTTCTGTAAACAACATCTTAGACTTAACTCGGATCACTTATCTTTGATACTAAATGTCGATGCGACTCCTCAAACAAATTCAGATAGTCACTCTCTTTTCTCACCATCGACCAATCGTTATATATTCCATAATATAATTTCTCAAAAAGTTAATCTTTCAATAAAGTTAAAAACTGAGCACGATATTGATGAAGCAATCAATAACTTATCCAAACTTATTCACTCAGCAGCCTCTTTATCCAATACCTTAACCACCCCCAACCACTCAATCCAGAAGCAGACTCCTCTTCCTGAAAAGATACGATCACTAATTGTGGAAAAACGTAGAGCCAGAGCAGTTTATCAATGTACGCGACTACCGTCATACAAAAGCGTTTATAATAAATTAGCCAACTCCCAAAAAAAAAACCCTAGCTAAAAACAAAGCGAATACACTTTAGCAAAAACTAACCAATCTTTCATATTCTGATGGTAGCTTATAGAAAGAAACCAAAAAGTTACTTCGTCTTAAAACTACTTTTACCCCTTTAAAGAAACCTGACCATACACTTGCTTCTTCTGATACCGATAAAGCCGAAGTTCTTAAAGCACACCTTCAGGAAACTTTCCAACCACATCAAAATATATTCATACCTCAATGTGTTGACGAGGTAAACGCTGGTTAAACCTTCCCTCAACCTCCAATCATCTTGAAAAATATTTCACGCCCAACGAAGTTAAACAGGCTACCCATAAATACTCCTTAAAAAAATCGTCGGGCTATGACCTATTAACGGCAGAAGTAGCTAGATGCCTCCTAAAAAAAGCAATAGTATTGGTAACATATATGTTACCGTAAATTCCCGATCACTAGGTAGACCTAGATTTTACTAGTTAATGCTAGGTTTTACTGTTTGTACTTAGTAAATGCTGAAATTCTTAATTTTATTCGGGCTTTTACTAAACACGACGTTGTGTACATCCTAGAATATACAAATTGACTTAGTAAAAGCTGATCAATACACGACATATAACATTTAAACTGCGTAAAAATTATAATTATATATTATTAAAACAAACTACTGACAGTTATTTAAATTTTTTATACAAAATAAAAATCATTTAAAAACAGAATCATTAAAAATTAATAAAAAAAATATTTTTTCTTCATAAAAATTAGTAAAATTGGTGGGTAGTTAGAAATAATTATTTAAAATTTTTATTTATTTTCACATATTGTACTGTTATGGCACCTGCTATTTCATAATACATTTGACTGGCGGCATTTGCATTTTTTAGTTGTACATTTTTTCTGGCATTCACACCTCAAAAATCCTTGCCCGTCTGGTAGAGAAAGTTGAGCAACAGCTTGGCGTATACTTGTTGTTGTATTTGGAACATCGGATATTGAAATACATTTTTCTTCGCATAAAGTAAATTGATTTGGGCGCACACTAGTTGCCTCCCAAAGTCAAAAAGGCCCATAATTTGTATACGAGTTGCCTCCCGACGTACCCTAAATTTTATCATAAACGAAAAGGGCCTAGTACTAGTTGCCTTCCATTAGTGAGGTGATAAATATATAAGTGGTTCCAAACATTTTCAAACATCATGTATCAAAATAAGTTTGTAATTTCAAATTCATAATTTATGACTTTTGTTATACGATATTACTTTCGTATTTGATATTTGATACGATTATATTATCTATACGATTAACCATTAAGATAATAATATACTCTTTTGTGTAATGATATGATATAATACAAACCAGACCTTTATACCAGAACGTTAATAGTTGATTTCCAACACTCGTTCTCGTTGTACGATATTATTTTTACAAATATTTTTTAGAAACATTTTTAGAATGGATCAATGTGAAGTGCGAAATATACTTTGTGAAAAGGGCAAATGTGTTAAAATAATTAAATGTTTAAAATTTAGTTTTCAAAAAAAGTTAGCCTTCAACAAAGAACGGTGGAACTGTACAACAAAAATATGTAAGGCTTTTTTAAAAGTAGATGGAAATAACAAAGTATTATTCGATGAAAGTAAGTTGATCCATAATAATCATGTAGTATTAACTGAACAAGTACTTAATAGGCAAGAAATTAGTAACTCTTAAAAAAGAAAAGCAGTCACTGAAACATTATTATGTGAAAGGCCTTCAAAGTTATTACATGCAGAATTAAGACACCATAAAATAGACATTATCAGAACTACCGATGTATTATACATAAAAAAAAATTTACATCGAGCTCGTAGCTCAATTTTTCCGAACTTACCTAAAACGAGAAATGAAGTTCATAATGTTTTAGAAGAGATAGATATTATTTATGAAAATGAGCAATTTTTATTACACAACGATATAGAAACCGGAATTATTTTATTTTCTACTAAATTACTCGTAAAAATTGATTCTCTATATGTAGATGGAACATTTCAATACTGCACAAAATATTTCACTCAATTATTTACCATTCATGGATTTCTCAATAATTATTACATACCTCTTGCTTTTTTTTGTTAAAAGATAAAAGTGAACAAACATATACTAGTACATTTAATGTATTAAATACGTTGTGCTTAAAAATATATAGTAATTTTAAGCCAAACATAATTTATATTGATTTTGAAAAAGCCATACACAACTCTATAACATGTATATGGCCAAATATTTCTATAAGAGGTTGTCGATTTCATCTTGGGAAAGCTTGTTGGCGTAAAATTCAGTCACTTGGATTAGCTTCGCAATACTCTAATGAAGATTCGATTAGACAATATTTAACGTACATATTTGGCTTATCATTTTTGAACCCAGCGGAAGTTGGAGATATGTTTTCAATGGAACTAGCAGCCATACAGCCTTTAGATGATAAAATAACTCAATTTTCAGACTATTTAGTAGATACATATATATTAGAGGATTCAATTTTTCCACCTCATATATGGGCAGAAAAAAGTTCCAGCATTCATCGCACAACCAATGCATGCAAATCCTTCCATAGCAAATTTAATAGTTATTTTGAGTCTCCGCATCCTAATATATGATAATATATATATATATATATATATATATATATATATATATATATATATATATATATATATATATATATATATATCCTAATATATAACCATTATATGCCTATTATATTATATTTTTATTACCATACATTTATTTTATTGACTAATAACAGGTACTACTTCCTATTTTGTATAACTTATTGATTTATTATTTGACTGATGTTTTTTAACTGCACTATATATTTTTAATAAGTAGTAAAATATGTTTTATTTGTATTGATTATTTTTATATTATTATTGTTTTAACCAGTGTTGGGAAATATCTAGATAAATGTATCTAGATAAGTTATCTAGATAAAAATTATTTATATTTTATCTTATCTAGATAAATTTATACTCAGTTATCTTTATCTTCATCTAGATGAAAATCTTGTTATCTATCAGTACCAATCTAGATGATTTATTTAAATAGAATAAAAATAAAATTTGAAAATTTAAAATGTTTCTATATTTTCATTTTTACATTTTTCTGTACATCATATACCTATGACACAGATAATAACTGACAAGATGACAATCTTCTTATGAAGTTTATTTCAAAAAAAAATTATTTTATATTTTATGTTTATTAATGTTTGAAATGAGTTTAAAAAAATGATATTTATCTTAAAATGTTTTTAATTATGAATTTTTTACCTAATATCTGTAAGCTGTAGCAGGCGCGGCTTCAGAAACTTACAAAGGGGGGGGGGCATTTTTTTCAGCCATCGCTAAATTTCAAAAGGGACATAGAGGGGACTAGAGTTAGAGAATATTCTAACCTGGAACCTGTAAGTGATTACTGATAAAAGTTTTTTCTCCAAATGAATACAGAGTCCGTCTACGTTCCTATATTATGATACACACCTCATATTAATGTCATATGGTTTTTTTAGGCCACCAAATAAAATTGTTAGCTAGGTAGGTAATTAAAATCAGGATTTAACAGTTCACAAGGACAAATATGTGAAAAATTAAAATTTTTTAAAAAAGCTGGGGGGCCATGGCCCCAGTGCCCCCCCCCCTTGGAGCCGCGCTTGGGCTGTAGTATCCTGAATATTTTCAAAATCAAACATGAAATTATCTCATATTTATCTAGATAAAAATGTACTATTTTTTATCTTTATCTAGATAAAATTTAGTATAACTATCTTTATCTGTATCTAGATAAGAATGAGTATAGTCATCTTTATCTTTATCTAGATAAATTATTAGTTATCTATTCCCAACACTGGTTTTAACCAAGTCTGATATTTTACGAATAAACATTATCTATATATGTTGAACTGTTTGGTGAAGTTTATGAATCACTTATTAATTCTATATGAGAGACAACTCGTATATAATTATGAACTACCTGGCCATCAGAGGCAACTTGTGTAAATTGACCTTTTTATTTACGATAAGGACGGGAGGAAATTTGTATATTTTGGGAGGCAACTAGTATGCGCCAATTGATTTCTAGTGAATATATGATTTAATATCCCAGCTTAGATCCTAATCGATAAAATTCTTCGTCAATAATTTCAACAACTACCGCCAATAATGTGCGGGAATCAATTTTACATCGATCGAAATCTGGAATTTTCACTCGCAATATTTGACCGATTAATGCAGCAGGAAAAATTTTATTAGATATTGTTTTCATTTTTAGATTCTGAACGGAGTGATGGAATCTATTGGTTTTACAATGATGTGTGTTTTATTTTTTTTTTTTTTAAGATTCTAAACGGAGTGATGGAATCTATTGGTTTTATAATGATGTGTGTTTTTTTTTTATTTTTTTATTTTTGTGTCTGACGACACCTTTTTTGGAAGGAAAGTGAATAAAGATGGTACTTTGTCTAGTCAAAAATTCAACTTTTCAATACTTTTTAAAAAAATCGAAAAAAACGATAAAAAAATTACGAAAAAACGGGAAATTTTACGAAAAATCACGTTTTTACAAATTACATTTTTTTAAATGCTCTAATTCAAAAACCAAAAATCGCAACAACTTGAAATTTTCACCAAATATTTATATTGACGTTTTCTATACATGGTTATGTTTTCAAAGTATTTTGACATATTTTGACTTACTTATAAACAATATAAAATTCCAATTTTTTTAAATTTTTTGTTTTTAAACATCTATAAAATTTGATTGGCAGACCGAAAACTCTTGAAAATTTAATACAAGGTTTATAATAAGTTAAACTTATCGTAACTAAAAAATATCGGTGATCGGTTTAATCAAATTTTTTTTATAAGCCCTTAATGCTCATATTTGTATAAAATGTGTGAAAATCACGATAATTTGCAAGTTTTTTGTAGATAAAAATTCATAAAATGTTTTCTGTTCATACTTAAGGCTCAAAATTTTAACACTAGGTTATCTATAAGCTACTCTTCAAAAATTTTTAAAAAAATTTCTACCGGACTTAGAGGAAAAAATTTTATGACTGTTTGAAATTTAAATATTTACAATATTGCATAAAATAGCGATTTATTCTCAAACAATTTTAAATATTTGTTATAATTCAAAAAGTAAAAGTCGCAGATTTTTAAATTTCTACCAGCTGTTAAAATTGGCATTTCCTTTATGTCATATTTTTTTCAAAATATTATATTGGTTTTTAAGCCACTTATAGGCATTTAAAATATTCGATTTTTTTACACTTTTTTTTTATAATCGGTGATTTGGCTCGTACAAAATTCTTGAAAATTTAATAGAAGATTCCACAGAAGTAGTTCTTAATGTCATTCAAAAATTATTAAAATCCATTGCACAATTTTTTTTTATAAGCGTTTGATCAGTGAATATTAACATAAAATGACATGTAAAATATAGTATAATACATAATATTCTAGACTGACAAATGATATCGGTTTTTTTAAAATGCTCTAACTTAAAAACAAAAAACCGCAACAACTTGAAACCAAATCTTTATATTGACGTTTTCTTTACATGGTTAAGTTTTCAAAGTATTTTGACATTTTCATTGTACATCCTAGCATTGCCTAATAGGGTGATCGTTTTATACCTAATTCAAAAAAAAGTTATAATTTATAGCTATTACTTATTTTATTATATTATACTTTGTTTTAAAACTTTTATTACAATTTTGTAGGATTATTTATATTATACATAGATGTACCACGAAAATCTGTGTTTGTTCTGTTGTATATTTTTATGTTTTTTTTTTGTTTTTATAATAATTACTAAATACTACTTGACCTAAAAATGTATGTTATGATTAAATTGATAAAAATACCTTTTAAATATACAACAGAACAAAAGTTAATAATAATTATAATTTATAACTTACCTGAATGAAAAGCTGAATTTTTCATTGCTTGAACAAATCGCAAAAGATTCAGACTATTTTGCATTGTGATTAGTTTCTATCCAAAGTTGCTATCATACTTTCGATGTCTTGATTATATATATAGGTATGTATAAATAATTTATGCTAAGTGTTGTCAGTGGGCGGCTTCTTTATCAAATTCTCACATTCTGTATTTCTCTTAACATATAAGCTTATTGTACATTAATTGTATAGATTGTTTATTTCTAATATAAAATAATAATAAAAATAAATTTATTTAGAAAACTGTTGGACAATTCGTAAAACGACTAATTTCAAAGTACCAACTAAACATTTTATATCATAATATTCTTATAGTTGTTATGATTAGAGCACTCCTAATCGAAATGGTATACATAAATACACATCATGGTAAAACCTATATACCTATTCATTATTTTATTTAGAATCTAAAATTATATATTTATTATTTTGAACGTAGTTTGAGAAATATCGTAACTGAAACTCAATATTAATTCAGGTATGAAATGCGTTTTGCATAATCTATTGTGTAAATTACTTAATTTCATTATACGAATTGAATGTAAATGTTTTTTTTTTCATTTTAAAATAATTTAATTCGGCTTATATACTTAGTTTCAATCAAATTATACTACTGAATATACCCTTAAAATGTTTTTTTATGAGGTAAGAAAATTACTGGTTCTACACAGCTCAGTTATTTTTATTTTTTATTCACGTTAAGTATATGTATATATTTATTTATAAATCATATAATGTAAAACGTCGATAATAATGTATTTGACAAAAAAATAATCTATAGTGCACTTACGAGCACTATATATAAATCCATATAATTCTACAGTTTAAAAAACTTTCAGAGAGTACAGAAAAATATTATTTCTTTTGAGTGAAATATGGCATAGTGAAAATTCCACATCGAATATAGAATCAGAATACTGTAGATAAACGAAACGTTATGAAGTATCATGTTGATTTATAGATTATTTGTATGCATTTCAAATTTTGCATACTGTAAAACTACATATTAAAATTACATGAAAATATAATGCGTGACTAACGTGAAAATACAAAATATAATTAATTCATAATTTCTACTGTTTCTAGATAAAACAATTTAAGCAAAAATAACATATGTTAAACAACAATTCATTTAGACGAAAAGTATATATCTAAAAATAATAAATACTATGGAACGACATACATTAGACATAAATCGACATTGTATATCAAATAATATACACTCGTATTATACATGCCATATTGTGTTAAAATTTAACTGTCAAATGATATGCTCAAGATATAATTGAAAATCTATAAAAATGTAATATTACTGTAATATCATGTCATAAGCTAAGATATACTATATTCATCAATTGGAAGATGGACAAATTATGCTTAATTCGGATTAGTCGTAAGTTATTGACTAATTATAAGAAACAAGAATACTTTTGTGCTCTCAAATTAATATTTTCATTTAAATTGTTTACTTGACTTTAATTTTCGTAACAATATTTTAAAATGTGTAAAAAAAAAATATTGAAAAACCTATCCATAAAATATATCAGCAGATTATGTGTATTTGATATTTATCTAGCTTCACCCACAACAGTAAGAAATTACACAATATTAAAGTGTATGAATATTAAAGTGTGAATTATTACATAATACTTGATAATTTATCGTATTTAGAAACGGTTTAATTTGTCGCTCAAAGTTCCAATTTATACGAAATATGTACAAATTGCGAAAATTTGCAAGTTATTTTGTAGATAAAAATTCATAAAATTTTTTCTGTTCATACTTAAGGTTCAAAATGTTAACACTAGGTTATCTATAAGCTACTCTTCAAAAATCTTTAAAAAAATTTCTTCCGAACTTAGAGGAAAAAATTTTATGACTGTTTGAAATTTAAATATTTACGAAATTGCATAAAATAACGATTTATTCTTGAACGATTTTTAATATTTGTTATAATTCAAAAAGTATAAGTCGCAGATTTTTTAAATTTCTACCAGCTGTTAAGATTGGTATTTCCTTTATGTCATATTTTTTTCAAAATATAATATTGATTTTTAAGCCACTTATAGGCATTTAAAATATTCGATTTTTTTACATTTTATTTTTATAATCGGTGATAAAAAAATAATATAATATTAAGCCATTAATCACAAATAAAGTATGCGAATTTTGACAAAAAAATATCTAAAAATTAAAATTCAACATAAACATGTTCTGGTTTTATGGGAGAAATGTATATTAACACCTATAATACAAAAATACTATCAGTTATCATATATCAAGTACGTATAGTAAAATTTTTAACATAAAGCATTAATATAAGTAACAATAATTATTATAATTATGTACTTATAATTTAATTTATATTAAACAAATGTTTTTTATCTTAGATTTGATATTAATATTTACTTAACAATTGAAAATACAAACATTTAAATTATAACCAATCAATTAGTCCTTACACGTTTTATAATAATTTATCTAAAATAACATAACACTAACTATTAAATCAGTATGTTTATAAAGTAAGATATATAGGCAATAATAATTAACTTAAAAAGATGTGCTGTTTAACTAAATGAAAAATATATTTTTTGATCATATTATACATTTTTAGTATATGGGGGAAAATGAGAAATTAATTATTTGTACCACGACGTCTATATATTTTTATTTTTGTTTGTGTCTATGTATACTATTTTATTTAAATTAGTAACATTGTTCCAATTATTTTCATTCTTAATAATCTTGAATTGAAAATGGTATTGTATAGTTCGTACTTTGAAAATATTTATATTAAAAAAATTGATAAAAAGTAATAAAAAAAAAAATGTTAAAATTTTTCTGTTTTTGACGAATTGAATTTTTGTTTTCTTCGTAACTCAAAAACTAAAAGTCGTAAGGACTTAAATTTTTTTCTGAATACATAAATAATCTTTTAATATAGATTGATTTTCAAAATATTTTTAATAACTATTTATGAATAATTGAAGATTTTGTATTCTTATAATTTTCGAAAATGTTTATAAATATTTTTGGTCTGATAAAAAGTTTTAAAAATGTTATATTTTATATATAACAGTGCGGGCATTTCTTTAATTACTAATTACTAATTAAAAATAACTACTTTTGAATGAGCATAATATTCAATATCATGCTCATACTGGAATGCTAGATGCAGTAATGAATTAGATATAAATGTTCGATGTACCTGTTGGCGTAGTTGGTCATTTGCTCTGCGTGAGTCAACTACGAATCATTCGCACTATCGGATTGGCATTGTTCGTCTGTTATTTGCGCTCTTCTATTTCTCATGTTTGTAGCTGCATTTGTTCTACGACAAAAATTGGCATTCTGGCGTCTTCTTGGCATTTTTAATGACACAAACAAATAGAAAATATTCAAAGTACTTATTTATGTTTTTTTTTTTGTTACCTTGCAACGTCGGGTAATTCATTATTTTAACCACTAATAAATAAATATTATTCTCAAATCTTATAACCCCCATAGCAACCATTTATAAACAAAAACAAAAATTTCTATCGTAAATCTCAAAATTCCTGTTTGACCACCTCCCGGAGTGGAATTAGGTCCATATATAAACCCTATAAACTCGCTCCACGACATTCTCTATCATTTAAAAAAAAATTGAGCCAAATCGGCCCAGCCGTTCTCAACTGATGCAATTTCGAATTTTTTGTCTCCATTTTTATATATATAGATATTATAATATAATATAATATTATTAATATATATATATATATATATTGATTTGTATATATTACTGATAAATGAAAGAAAAATTGAGCTTCGTTAAGTTTTTTAAAAAAAATACTAACTTTTGAGTATTTACTTACTATAAATATCACAATAATCTACTATATTATTTTAGTTAAAAAAAAACGGTTTTCAATTTACTTGTAGTAAAAAAAAAAATAAATAAATAGTTGGACACTCGCAAAAATTATTTACAAGCTTCATAAAATGAAATATAACGAAATCAGATATTTTAATTGACTTCCATTAAACGATATTAGTTACTAAGTTAAATATATTTTGTAGTTTCAAAATATTTTATTGAGATTAGTGCTGTTTATAGGCACTTGTAATTTTATATTTTAGATAATCTTTTTTGTTATTGCCTTAAAATTGCAACCCACCTTTTTAAGACATTTGGTTTTTCTACTATATCAGACTTATTCAGAAATATAAAATGATCCACTATAAACCTTTCACCTAGAATCACTTTTTGTGAACAATGGTTAGGTTAGGTAGATAGGTTTTAAGTTTAAAAGACCAATGCAACAATACTATTTATCATCCGACTGTGGAATCTCACCTGACCTAGGAGTCTTGTAATTTTCTTTTATACTTGCTTTATTATTAAAGATAAGCTGTTATTTATACCATTTAGCACTTATTTTGAAATAATATAACTATACTGTATTAAGAACATCATAAAAAATGCAGTTAATATACTTATGCATATCATATAAAATTGGTTGAAAAATCATTGAAAATCATTTAAAAAATCATTGAAACCATCATTACTCATTATAGTTTTTACAGTGAATACAACAATATACGTTAGCAGTATTATAATATAATACAAAATCATTAAATACTTATGAAATTAGTAATTTTATTATAATTAATGCGTTTCAGTTTTGAGTTAATTTTTCTATTTTTATAAATTTTCATATAAATAATTTTACCGATAAAATAACTTATATCTCAACATTATTACTGGTTTTGTTTTAATTGATTTATAACTGGTAGAATAAAAGTTAAATACTTCAATAAAGCTATTGTCTTAATGGCTGGTGAATTTTCAAATATTAGTATAAAGTAAAGTAAACATTACAAGATTTTTTTTTTTTAAGACACATAATATTAAGAAAAAAAAAAAATGTAATATTTTTTATTTTATAACAAATAGTTTGATTACACAAAATGGTTTAAATAATAAATAATTTTATGAAGGATGACTGTAATTTCAATACAAACTAGTGTTCAAATATTATCCCATCAAAAATTGGAACTAAATCTAATTACGTATGTTGTTGTATGATGTTGTGGCAATTTTACGTAATAACTTTAGAAGAAAAAAGTTTAGTTATTTAGGTGCTGTTTGAAAAGTAATTTAACTTTCAGACGTTCTAAATTCTTATTTTAACAAATATATATTTTCAAACGCCCCGAGCTGGGTTGTATTTCAATTCAAAAATAATTTTACATTACATACATAGTGTATCATGTTAAGAATATAGGTAAACACTAAATTATACATTTCAAATTCTTGGAATAATTTATTATGTATTTTACAAAATATTATCGACAAAAATGTATGAATTTGTTGCTATATACAACTACTGAAAATTGTATTTATATAACCACTGTGCGTTTAAGTTTTCATGATGGACTTATTAAAAACGTTATATTCCATAAGATTGCATTGTGATGGAACGAAATGAAACAGAAATCCACCTGCTTCGTTGTAGTCGTAACTTGTAGCTGTAATATGTTTCTGTTTGAACTATAACATAATTTATTACTAGAAGCTATTTATTTTATTTCTCTCACTTGAAAAGGTGTCTAGGAAATCGAAGTGTTAAAAAGTTGGAGGATCCATGTAACCAGTGTCGTAACTACACTAATTTGGGCCCGTGTGTAAATTAAATGAATTCCCCTCATCCTTCTAGAAAATGAACATTTTTGTTCGAAAGTTATTTACTTAATATAACTAAATTATTTTTATTTAATAAATTCTAACTAAGAGTCTTAAAACAAATACTAAGACTAACTAATTTTAAAATTAATTTTTCTAAGTTATAAAACATACTTGGATTTTCAAGTTTTTACTCATACAAAATAAGGTTAATTTAATTAAAACATACATAAATGTATTTCCAGAAAAATAAAAATTATATAATAGTACTATGATAGTTATAGTGATAAATTGTAGCCTATTTTATTAATTTTAAATAAAAATAATTACCAATTAAAAAATAAAAATGAACACACTACAATTTAACAGTGAACTAGAAACATACGAAAAAAAAATATAACAGTGAAATGCTAATACGTTCTAGTTATAAAAACTTCATTTTTCATGTCTTTTTGTTTGCAAAATGTTAATTATATTTTCTATGTTTATAGAATTAGTTTCTAGTCTTTCAATATTTAGTAAAGCTATACTTAAAAATCTATATTATTCGATTGAGTTACGTAGATAATTTTTTATAAGTTTAAAAAATGATCGTTCGGCTGAAGCAGATGTCACTGGTATAGTTAAAAATATAATACCGATAAATATATTAGGAAATATAGAAGCAATGTCGTCATTTGGGGGGGGGGAGATAAGGTGGGCATTTGCCCCTGTCTGATTTTAAAAGCAGCCCGAGAGGTTGGTTCCAGGTTATTGAATTATAATAATTACTATATTTTATTAACACAAAAACATGCCTAAAGTTATCATTCTTTCAGAAAATATTATACCGTGTATTTACTAAGAAATTGTTATCACATATCCTTTTATAAACTAATATAAACTAATCAATAACAATTTTCATAACAGTTTACAGAGTTTTAATTGTTAAAGGTATACAATTGTTTTTATAAAATATCTACTTCCTCATATTTGCAAATTATGTTGTTACCTAATTAAAAAATTTTTAAGAGGATTGGAAGTGGCGATTTTCTGTTTTTGTTTAACACACGCGGAACAGGATTATAGACGTTTTTTAATTCCAACATACTGATTGATTTGTGGATCTAATTTGTCGTCAAGTCTACTTTAGATCGACTTCCTCACATTTTTTATATTACCCCTTCAAAATCCTAAAAACTATATATTAAAAAAGAGTAAATATAATAATGACATATTTTAATTTTTGGAGAAGTTTAAATCAAAAAAAGAACCGAATGGGCCTCACTCTGCTGTACAGTTGGGGGTGGAGTGCACCTCGTTTATAGGATAGGTCATTATTACAATGGATTTGTTAAATTTGAATGCAATGATAGATATCATTGTATACGAATAACGATTCTGAACGGAGTTAATATGTTTGCCTAGGATATAATACATTGTTATTTATAAATATTGTAAAAAGTATATTTTATTTTGAAACGATAAATATATTTTTCAATAAGGATGGGTTGGCAGTTGCATACAGCAACATAGTTTGTCAGTCTAGAATATTATACATTACAGTGAAACCTCTATTAATGGACACCTCTCAATATTGGACCCTTCCCAATAGTGGACACTTCTAAATTCCCCGGCAAAAATGTATGCGCATAATAGGTTTTCTCAATAGTGGACAACTCTCTATAGTGGACAATTTTTAATTCCCCGTGGCTGTCCACTATATAGAGGTTTCACTGTATATTATATATTACATGTAATTTTATGGCAATATTCGCTGTTCAAACGCTTATAAAAAAAAATTGTGCCTATGGATTTTAATAATTTTTGAATGACATTAAGAACTACTTCTGTGAAATCTTCTATTAAATTTTTAAGTATTTTTTACGAGCCAAATTTTTTTTATCACCGATTATAAAAATAAAATGTAAAAAAATCGAATATTTTAAATGCCTATAAGTGGCTTAAAAATCAATATAATATTTTGAAAAAATATGACATAAAGGAAATGCCAATCTTAATAGCTGGTAGAAATTTAAAAAATCTGCGACTTATACTTTTTGAATTATAACAAATAATTAAAATCGTTTGAGAATAAATCGCTATTTTATGCAATTTCGTAAATATTTAAATTTCAAACAGTCATAAAATGTTTTCCTCTAGGTCCGGTAGAAATTTTTTTAAAGATTTTTGAAGAGTAACTTATAGATAACCTAGTGTTAAAATTTTGAACCTTAAGTATGAACAGAAAACATTTTATGAATTTTTATCTACAAAATAATTTGCAAATTTTCGCAATTTTTACATATTTCGTATAAATTGGAACTTTGAGCACTTATAAAAAAAAATTTTGACTTACGATTTTAGATTTTTTTTTATCAGTTAAGGAACAACTTATAAGAAACCTTGTATTAAATTTTCAAGATTTTCTGGCTGGCTAAATAAATTTTATCGTTATTTAAAAAAAAAAAATTAAAAAAATTGAAAATTTCAATTGTCTATAAATAGCTCAATAAAAGTCAAAATACTTTGAAAATTTAACGGTGTATAGAGAACGCTAATCTTAACATTTTGTGAAAATTTCAAATTTGAGTTATAGAAAAATAAAAAATTGATTTTGTCGAAAACTGGTTTTGCGTAAAAACTACCGTTTTTCCCTTATTTTTTTAGGGTTTTTCCCGTCGCATTTACTAAATATAGAAAAATTTTTACTTTTGACCCCCAAAGTACCAACTAGATTAACTTTCCTTTCAGAAAAGTTGCTGCGTAAGCAAATCTAAGCATTTTTACTGCCAAAAAGGTGTCGTCAGACACAAAAATAAAAATAAAAAAATAAAAAAAAAAACACACATCATTGTAAAACCAATAGATTCCAACACTCCGTTCAGAATCTAAAAAATGTTTAAATTATAAAGTGAAGTGAATATGGTAATTTGATAATTATATATGTAAATATTTTCTTACGAGCGATGCAATGGAGCGTTTTTTTTTTTTACTCATTTTGGCCTTTGCCCTCCTCTATTGAAAACTGAAATTACACCACTGTATAGAAATTAAGATATTTTTAAATGATTGGTTTGAAATTTGGAGGATAAATAGCTCTTAATTATAATAAGTTGATGAGTGAAGTCAGAACTGATATCATCTTTAAATTTGGGAATAAAGCCATATGATGATTTAACAATAAATAGAGTACAATCTTGTCAATATAAAAAAAAGTGAGAGTACGAACATTTTAGGACCTCAAAAGTGTACGAATAGTAACCCTAATTAGGCTCCATTATAGGCTGAGGCCCTGGGACAGTGTGTTTGACACACGCAACACACCCGGTTATTGCGACACTACATGTAACAGTTCGTCGTATCATCACGTTAGTAGTGTACGTGATGTTAGGCATGCTTTTGTACTATATTGTAATATATAAGCGTACATAGTACGATTCGCTTCCAACATAGCAACCACCTGGACAACATATTTTGAGAATACGAACCAATATCAGACTTGTAGTTATTCACGTAGTCTTCACGGGGCTGCGATCCTTTGGAAATTTGAATGTTTTAATCTCCGATACACGAGTTTTAGTATCTCCACGACTCAACCGACCGAGCGCGCTTCTTTTCGATCGATTTTGTGGCGTGTCGCGCGCCCGCCCAAACCTGTCCGCCACCCCCGTGGATTATTACTACAAACACGCTACCATCACCGCTGTTTTCCTACACCTTCACTCCACCACTTATAATACACATCACTGCCGACGAAGAGCTAATTAATTCTTCGAAATGTAATGTATCCACAGTGGAAAGAGATACGACAAGAGGGCTGTTAGTTTTTCCGATATATAAACTTTGAATACAATAATATTATTATTATCGTTACATCACTGTCAACACAGCGAGATTGATAAATGATGCCGGATTCGTGATAATTTTCGAGCGCGTGGCTTTTTACACATCGTTTTCGAAATGAAAACCGACGGGATGTCATGATAGAATATGATAGAATCTGGGATACAGTATTTATAGCTATTAGTTTGTATAATATCGACAAATTTAAATTATTAAACTATATATGGTATATAGTTTAAATTATTAAACTATATATGGTATATAGTTTAAATTATTAAACTATATATGGTATATAGAGAGGAATAAATTGAACTACATTTGAGTGAAATCCGTATCAAGATCACAAAAGACAGATGTTTTATAAAAAAAAGAGCTAATGACAAAATACTTAATTTATCATAAACAATGGCTGTGGGTGAGTTGCGGCCCGACTTATCGTTTCCGGTGTTGGAGACCGGTGAATTCCGGCCCGATAATATTTTAGGTATAGGTTAGTTGCGGCCCGACAATATTTTAGCGATAGGTGAATTGCGGCCCAAGTAATTATCATTACCTATGTACCTTACCTATATAATGTATATACTGATTACCTATGTACGTGGCAGTTGTGGTGTTGGATATACATAACTGTAAACGAAATGGTAAATACGTATGGGAAGTTATATTTTTGTATAATATGATAAAGATAATATAGATTGTTTTATTGGATTATCTACCGTATGACTTGCATTAACTACGATAATCGAATAATTTCAAATGGCAAAATGAAAATTGTCAATGCGTATTCAGTTCAAAATCAATCGTTATCCGTATAAGTTTGTTTCGTTTGTATAATAGTTTATATAATACATTATACGTATTTGAATATAGTTCGTCATGGAATTTGTATATAGCGAAAAATCGAATCCTCTAATTGTCTTCGAAGGCTACAAATTCCGTTTTCATAAGACAAAATGATGTACAACGGTGACTTTCTTGTGACAAAAATTTTACACTAGTTCTACACTAGCCATCCCAACATATATAACTTCGTTGATGTATTACTACAAGTTCAATCTGAAACATACATAAAATGCAGAAGTAAAAGTGTCAGAGCAAAGAAAATGTGTGAAAAAGAATCTTTCATTAGAGAACAGATGACAAAACACGAGCTACAAGAAATAAATAATTTTGATTTATTTAAGTTGTTAAGTTTTACCAAAACAACAGTAATTATTATACGATAATATTAATATATGACTGATCTTATTTTTTATTTACTATTTACTTATTCTTATTTTATGTATGTACCTTTCATAAACCCGATCCGCAATTCGTACGTATCTTTCATAAATCCGAGCCGCAACTCGTACGTACCTCTCATAAGCCCGGGCCGCAACTCGTACGTTATTTAGGAATTGGGCCGCAACTCACCAACACCGTAAACAATTTATGTGAAAAAAAAAGTGTCCAATTTCTAATACCAAATATTAAAAATAAAAAATAAAATTAATAACAAAATATTATTAAATCAGTTTATATATTTAATAGTATTTATTTATAATTTACGAGTATTAACTATTAATATAATTAATTTTTTTATATAAATTTATAATTATATGTCATTGTTCCGGTAATAATATTTCGGGATACTCATACTAACGAGTTTAATATTTATTTGAATAAACGCCTGGTAGGCTCAAATACAGATTGATAACATAGTTTACAGTTCATATTTAGCTTATATAATATTACCAAAATGATTTAAAAGTGTGATATAATCTTATATGTGTTGTACGTAGGATCAAAAATAAACATAAACAAGAAAATATAATTATTACAATTTAGATGATCTAGTGATTTAAATAATGACGTTTTAGATCTGACAGATTATCAAGAAATAAATCAAAATTTGATGTATTTCCTAATGTAAGGAGTCTTTTAAGTGAATTATTTTGTCCATAGTTAGTGCGGGGTGTTTTAATATGGAATGTTGGACATGAGCGGGTATTGTATTGAGGTACGTGAAACGAAATAAATTCCAGAAGAGGAGGGTAAGATATAATACCATTAATTAATATATGTAAGAAGGATATATCTGATATATTGCGACGGGCTAAAAGTGTATCAAGTTTTAAATTAAATTGTAGGCTCTAAACTGAAATATCATCATTGTTATTTGTTAACTTTCGTTTATAACCTATAAAACGAATACATTTTCTTTGTACTTGTTCAAGCTTTTGTACATGAGAGATCGTAGTAGGATTCCAAATAACGGACCCATATTCTAAAATAGGACGTATTAAGGCACAAAAAAGAACTCTAAGACAGTTTATATCATCAAACGATTTGGTAGACCTAAACAAAAATCCAAGAGTTTTATTTGCCTTAAGAATGATCTGGTCGATACGAGTAGAAAATTGGAGGTTTGTTTGAAACGTGACACCAAGATCTTTTATATTGTAATATCTGAATATTACAATAAAGTAAAAGTATTGTTATCAATGAAATATTTAGATGCAGTTTTTAATTTATTTCTATTGAATGATACTTTAGAGCATTTATTTACATTTAGGTTTAATCCATTTTTGGTGCACCATTTGGAGAGTCTATTTAAGTCATCTTGCAGTAGTATGCTGTCTTCTATATGAGAAATAGTGTAATACAGTTTAAGATCATGGGCAAAGAGTTTATATTTACAAAATTTAAAACATCTGTTTATATCAACTAAAAATATTAAAAACAACCAAGGGGACAAGTGCTCTCCTTGGGGTACTCCTGATGTAACACAAATTGGAGAAGAAAGATGACCATTTACCATTACTTGTTGGGAGCGATTAAGTAAATATGAATGAAACCAATCAATAAGGTTACCTGAAATTCCGATTAACTTCAATTTATGAATGAGTAATTCATGATTCACTGAATCGAATGCCTTTTGAATGTCGGTGTATAATACATCCACTTGAAGACCGGCTTCAATAGATTTTAAAATGTCGGAATAGAAACAGAGTAGGTTTGTTTCAGTTGATAGATCTGATCTAAATCCATGTTGGTTAACTGATAATACATTTTTAAATGAACATGATATTGTTGTCTCAAGTAATTTTTCAAATAATTTCGGGAGGGACGAGAGTTTAGAAATAGGTCTGTAATTTATTACGGAATCCTTTGGTCCCGCTTTAAAGCTTGGAATAACATAACTATGTTTCCAAAGAGACGGAAATTGACTACTTCTTAGTGACCAATTAAAAATAAAGGCTATTGGAATAGATAGGGCGCATTTACAAGATTTTAACAATTTATCAGGAATACCATCAGGACCTGGGCTTGGTTTAGAACTTAAGTTTTTGAACTTAAGTTTTCTAGTCCTATATATATATCTGAAACAGATAGCTGTAAATGAAAGATATCAACCATTTCAGATGTAGGGATGCTATAATTATTTATATCGATTTGAGTGGTTGAGTAAACTGAGCTAAAAATTCACTAAATAGGTTTGATATATCGGGAAATTTATACTTTCGGATATTGTTATACTCCATCTCTGCTGGAATATTGTTATCACTTTTTTTTACTTTTTATATAATTCCAGAATGATTTTGGGTTATGAGTAAAGTTGGATTGTAATTTTTTCATATAAAATGTATAATTAGATTTTGCCTAACGTTTACATAAAGCACGTAGTCTTGAGAATTCATAGTAATACTTAATAATATTAGTTCGTTTATATAATTTATGGTTTAATTTTTTTTTTCATGTATTAATTTTTTTATATTATTACTATACCATTTAGGGAAAGTGCATGTTTTTACATTCGATTTATGTACCATTTTATTTATAGCGTCATATAATAATGCATAAAAAGTATCAACGGCTAAGGATAGATTAGGTTTATTTGAGAGAATACTATTCCAATTTAATGAACATAAATGAGCGTTCATTGCATTGTAATTTCCACGTGAGAAATTAAAAACATAATTTACGTATTTAAGGGTTTTTTTTTGTTTATAGATGGGCCAATTATTTGGAGAGGTAGATAAGCTAGATCAATATTAACAATAGGAAATTTATTTTCAAGGACGTTTAGGTCACTTCTGTTGGAAAGAACTAAACCTAATATGTTGTGGTGGGAGTTTTTTATAGGTTAATGTTGATATAATTGAATTAATGCCACTGACTCTTGTAATATGTCAGTTTTACTGTTCATTAAGCCATTAACGTGAGAGAAAGTACTAGATTTGTCCCAAGAAATACCAGGTAAATTAAAGTCACCTGCTATTATAAGAATACTGTCTGGATACTGAATGCTTAAGTTTTCAATTTCAGTACAGTGTTTTTGGAAATGTTCAATAGAGCTACTTGGTAGAATATAACAGGAATGAATTATAATATTTGAATTATCGATATTGATCATTACAGATAATTGTTCACATTCTGTGAGTGAGGATGGAAGGGACCAAGAGGAATATTTTTTATGAATGGCTATCAAGACAACACCATCTCTAAAATGGACACTATTAAAATTGTTACAATCTAATCTAAATATATTATAATCAATCACGCCTAATTCAACGTCTTTTACATCAGAATCTAGCCAAGTTTCTGTTAGAATTATATAATCAAAATGGTTTAAACTAGGCATATTTCAATTTACATTAGTTAATTTTGTTTTTAAACCACGGACATTTTGGTAATAACACATATTATATTGTATCTTAAATTACTAGAATTATTATTAAGATTCTTACGTATACTTGAGCCGTTTGTTAGTTTTTTTTTTAACCAATGTTGGTGATCCATGAACAAATTTTATGAACCAGGTAATTTCTCCCGAGCTAGAATTTCTATGGTCACGTTCTTTTTTTATTGAAGATACAATTTCTCTTTGATATGATGTGAGGTCTGTAGTTATCCATATATTTTTCTATTTAGGAGATAAGAGCAATAATCTTTTGATTTTAAGGACTGATATCACCGTCTCCGTAGATTCAAGCTCAACACGTATTGGCCTTGATTTATTAATTTGATTGCCGATTCTAATTACGGAAGAAGGGCGTAACTGTAATTTTAACTTTGTCAATAAATCCTCAACTAATGTTTTGTCATTTTTTGTTGAATCGGGTACATTAAAAATTATAATATTTTTAGACTTGGATTCTCTTTCCTTTACTTCACGAACAATATCTATAAGTAATTTTAGGTGGTGAAATGCAGAATTATTATGTGAATATATATAACAGTAGATGTAGAGTAAAACAATGAAAAATTAAACAGAAAACGTATAAAATATTGTAAAAGATTTTGAAAGTTGTAACAAGAGGTATTTTAGACATTTCTACACTAGTATTCTTACACGATCTGTACTTCTATATGACAATGCAGTGTCGCTGTAAGTTATACAACCAATAAGATATTTTGATATAATGATATTATATTACTGTAATTCCAGAAATAAACTATAACGATAATCGCAACCAATTTTGTCATCTCAGCCGTTATCTGATACTATTAACAACTAAATTCTAAATAAATAGCGAAGGAGAAAAAGAAATTTATAGACTGGCGAAGGTGAGAGAAAAGCGATCCAAGGATTTCCAAGATGTCTGGTGTATAAAAAATGAGGATAAGAGAGTTTTAACAAATTATGAGGATGTGAAAAAAAGATGGAAAGAATATTTTGAGAAATTACTGAACGAGGAATATCCAAAAGAAGTTTTAGAGAGTATGTCATGGAATGAAGGATTGATTGGTCTAGTGGGCGAGGAGGAAGTGAGAGATGCGCTGAAGGCGATGAAAAAAAAAAGCGGTAGGACCAGATGGAGTACCTGTAGAGGTGTGGAAAATGTTAGTAGATATAAGCGTTGGGTGGTTGAAAAATCTTTTTAATAAGATACTGATAGAGGGAAAAATGCCAGAAGATTGGAGAAAGAGTTTTATTGTACCAATATTTAAAGGAAAAGGAGACATACAAGAATGTGGGAACTATAGAGGAATAAAGCTCATGAGTCATAGTATGAAGATCTGGGAAAAGATTATAGAGAAGAGGATAAGAAGTGAGACGTCGATATCAGAAAACCAGTTTGGTTTTATGCCAGGAAAATCGACAATGGAGCCATTATTTTGTGTTAGGCAATTAGTAGAGAAGTACAGAGAAAAGAATAAAAAACTATGCATGGTGTTTATAGATTTAGAAAAGGCGTATGACAGGGTGCCAAGGGAAGTCTTAAGGTGGGCATTAATGAGGAAAAATGTCCAAAAATGTATGTTAATTTGATCCAGGATATGTATGAAGGGTCGAGTACTAGTGTCAAAAGTCGGTGTGGAGTATCAGAAGGTTTCAGTATAGGAGTAGGTGTGCACCAGGGGTCAGCTCTAAGCCCCTACCTGTTCTCAGTGGTAATGGATGAGGTTTCAAAGGAGATACAGGGTGAGATACCATGGTGTATGATGTTTGCGGATGATATAGTTCTGATAGGAGAAAACCTAGAAGTTGTCAATAATAGGTTAAATGAGTGGAGTTTAGCCCTCGAAGAAAAAGGATTGAGAATTAGTAGAAATAAAACTGAGTATATTGAATATGATTTTGGACAAAGAGACCAAGAAGTTGAAGGAATGAGGAGACAACTGACAATAGATGGTGATGTGATAGGTGAAGTTGAGAGCTTTAAATATTTAGGATCTTTTGTTCAAAAGGTCGGGGGCTTTGACATTGATGTAAAACATAGGATTAAGTGCGGGTGGATGAAATGGAGAGAAGCATCGGGCGTGTTATGCGATAAGAGAATTCCAATTAGGCTGAAAGGTAAATTTTATAAAAGTGTAGTGAGACCATCTATGCTGTATGGTTCAGAGTGTTGGGCGGTTAACAGGAGAATAGAACAAAGTATGAGTGTCGCGGAAATGAGAATGCTTAGGTGGTTGAGTGGAGTGACAAGAGAAGATAGAATAAGGAATGAATACGTGAGAGGTAGTGTTGGTGTAGCGCCAATTGTGGACAAGATGAGAGAAAATAGGCTGAGATGGTTTGGGCATGTGATGAGGCGAGAGGAAACGAATGCAGTAAGAGTGGTTATGAAGATGGACGTTGAAGGGAAAAGAGGAAGAGGAAGACCAAAAAAGAGATGGTTGGAGACTTTGGAGAATGACATGAGGGCTGTCGGTGTGTGCAGAGGAGATGTGATTGACCGAGTAAAGTGGAGGTGTAGGACAAGGGTGGCCGACCCCATATAGTTGGGTGGAAGGCGAAGTAGAAGAAGAAGAAGAAGAAGGACAAATAATCATTTGTGATTAAATTATTGTATAGTTACTATAATAATCCCTAGAATGGATAGAATTATAGTTAAATTGTTATATTTTTTTCAGTTTTAATATTATATCATTGAAGTGCCCCCTTTCAACGAGCGCCCTGGGCGTAGGCCCAGGTGGTTCACTCCTAACGCCGGCCCTGAATATAGGCTTCTATTGTCAACGTCACACGAATATTACTCTGGATTGTTGCCTAAGTCGCTTTTTTTCCCTGTGTTGGCTAAAAAGATGATAACAGAATAATGTAATGTGTGATGTCTCAACATCATTGTCGATTTTATCTATTACATTTTTAATATAGGAAGAAATGTAAAATATCTTCTTTTACACAGTGCACTGCAGTGGTGTATTTGAGATAATTTTTTAGGGGAGTGAAATCTATACGTTTGATTTTGACGCTTTAAAATCAAAATGTTGATTATTCTAAAAATATATTTATCCATACGAAACTCAAAAATAGAATCGACTATAAAATATTTAATATAATAAAAATAAATAATTATCAGATTGATTATTGATTATTGAACTGTAAATAATAAAAATATGCTATTGATATTAAACGGTTTCTACTTTAAATACAAAATATGTACTATATTGACTATTTGAATTTAACATATAATTACATTTTCCGCAAAATATAATAGTAAAAAAAAAAGTCTCGGAAAGAGTGAAAATAACTTTATTAACTCCCTTCCTCCTCAAATACGTTACTACTTTTTCATTAGTAAATAAAAATTCTAACAGTCTCTTTGTGATATTTGTTTGGTATATTTTTAATGTATTTATAAACAATAGTTCTCTATTGTCTACTAAATACTTATTACTTAGGTGTTGTTTTATTTTATCATTACTCTATTACTTTTTAGTCCTGTAAAGAATCGTTTTATGGTTTATATAGTTTTGTTTTGTTATAATAAGATTTATGTCAATATAATAATCTAAGTACAGTAACCAATTGAATGCAGTCGGACCGCTATAACTGACAATAGGTAGGGAACATAATGACGAAAACTCAGATACTATCACGATTGATGACTTACGGACAAACTGTTTATATGAATCAATTGCCTGAATGTGGCAGATGAATCTTTAGGAATCAACGCAAAAACTCTCTAGCGCCGTGTCACTTTTTCTTCAAATTTTCAAAGAGTGTGTGACTACCACTAATTAATTTCGATGCGACTAGTATTGATTGTATGGACACGTCTGGACGATTGATTTTTTTAGATAATGTTGTTTATCAAATTTATTGCTATCACATCTCTATGTAATAGTTGATACTCTACGAATTATTCAATCCAACAGAAATCGTTGACATTATTATAATACCTACAAGAAAATAATTTTTCTCTGTTACAATAATATTGTTAATTAATAAACTCATATTATGTGATTATTATATTTAACTCATATTATATCATTAATATCATATATATTTGGTTACAAAAAAATGTGCTTTCTGCAATGAAATTTAAGTCATTTTCGAGAAACAGGTGGAAGTTTGAGTAACTTTAAAAAAGTCTTACAATAATAATGTGTGGTAATTCAGGTACGCTTGAAAATTAAGTACCATTCGATATATTTTTCGAACTCAATAAATCATAACCATCATCAGCATCTCGAGTAGGACCTCTCGTGTGAATATATAATAGAAATACAGAAGATTACAGTTACCGGTATCATACGAGTACCCAAAGGTGAGTAGTGTGTTCGATTACTGTTTTCTTGCTAATCAACCAATTTTGTAAATAAAAATCTTGTTAAGTCCGTTTCCTATGAATTTGTTTTTATATTTATTTCAGTAAGATTATGTATAAGTCTTTCTTCATGTAAGAAAATCGATCTTCAAGTTATCGCCAGCCGTTCAAAAACTTTTAGATGTTGTTTGAGAAGCCTGAGATTGAATGAACCGATTTAAAACGCGTATCCATTATTAGCGTGGAATGTAAACGCTCATTATTTAGTTGTATAGACCGTTCGTATTTATTTATTTGTCATTGGTAAGATATACCGCTTTACCATTGTGATTCCCTTTAAAAAGGTCGTTTTCATCAGTACTCGGGGACAATTTACTTGCTGTTTTCTAGCTGCTGTTGTTATCTATTGTTTCTGCTGGGTGAAAATCGATTGAGCCTATATTATAATATGAAATAAAACGAATCCGACTAAAAAATTTTGACTTGGGCATTTTAAGTGTGTGTAATACACTGTGTATGTACTCGTATGCGCACACAAATATGAATTATTAAAGTGTTACCTATACGTTAAAAGTCCTTTAAACAGTATCATGTAATAAATTCAATTATATACATTTATTTTAATCTTCTTAATAAAGTTAATAATGACAGCATATATTACTCGTGTACTATTATCTGCAATGAATACATTATTAATGTACCTATATTCTACGTATAATTCAATTATATTAAATTTATATCGATATTTTTCATGTGACATATGTATATGTGTGTTAAATTTCAATGCTAGTTTAAATATTATATTTTCGCAGTTTAATTTATAATTGTAGAATATACATAACAAAAATCCTATAAATATAACATTGAATTCTAAATTCTAAATTAAAAAAATATATTGTTTTTAAAACCATGTATTTTTGTTTGTTGGCATTAATGACTATGCCATATAAATATTTTATTTTTAGTAATTAAGAGCGATAGTATAGTAAATAAATGCACGCAATTTACTTATAATTTATACATTTTTTAGACTTTATAAGTCATATAATGTTTTAGAAAATTAAAAAATTACGATTTTAATCCGCGTTGTTAACAGACATTCAACAGGTTTTCATTTATTATCGAAAAATTTTTATAATCTCCTGTGGAAAGGGGTGTCAGAATATTTCCACGGTTTGCTCAACCAGTCGTAAGAGGCGACTAATGTAGTTGTGTCAGGTCGACAGCCGGTGTAAAATTATGTCAAATAGAATGAGGAGTCCTTATCGATACTTAGGCGGTTTGTCCCATCTCGGATGTGCGTGAGGACAACAAGTGAGAGGAAATATTATATCTAGAAGAGGAAGAGACCTGGATGTTGAAGTGTGTGATACCACCCGGACAGCCAGTGTGGTAGCTGTTCCACCAGTTATGTGTGCAGGTCTACCCAACACGGGTAATGTCAACGGTGTTGGGACATCACCATTGCGCCCCGGGTTAAATCTGAGTCTAGGTATGAGGGATAGATTTAAAGTGAGAATAGGCACGTGGAATGTTGGAACGTTGACAGGCAGAAGTAGAGAATTAGCAGAAGTATTGAAGAGAAGGAAAGTTAATATTTGTTGTGTACAGGAAACTAAATGGAAAGGAGAGAAAGCAAAAGAAATATGAGAGGGCTATAAGGTAATATATTCAGGTAGGACTAGTACTAGGAATGGCGTTGGAGTAATATTGGATGATGAGATGAAAATTAAGGTAGTCGACGTAGGAAGGAAAAGTGATAGAATTATTACGGTAAAATTGGTATTCGAGGAGAAAGTATTAAACGTAGTAAGTGCGTATGCACCGCAAGTAGGATGTGAAGAAAGTGAAAAGGAAGAGTTTTGGCGAGAGATGGATGAGGTGATGCAAGGAATACCAGGAAATGAGGATGCTATGATTGGTGGTGATATGAATGGTCACGTAGGGAGTGAGAGGGTAGGGTATGAAAGAGTGCATGGAGGGTATACTTTTGGCGAGAGGAATGAGGCTGGAGAAAAAGTTTTGGATTTTGCAGAATCGTATGAGCTTGCAGTAATCAATACATATTTTAGGAAAAGAGAAGAGCATTATATAACATACAAGAGTGGAAGAAATAGGTCGCAGATTGATTATTTTATGTGGAGGAGAGACAATATAAAAAGAGTAAATAATTGTAAAGTAATTCCTGGAGAGACTGTAATAACACAACATAGGTTGATGATAATGGAAATATGGTGTAGTGGAAAAAAAATGAACAAAACAAGGAAGACAGGGAAGGAGATCAGAATTAGATGGTGGAAATTAATAGGAAACAAAGAGAAGGAGTTTATAAAGAAATTAAAAGAACAAGCTGTGTGAAATGTTGAGGGAGATATAAATGAGGTTTGGAGAAGGATGGCCACTTGTGTTAAGAACATAGCAAAAGAGGTTGTTGGTGAAACCAAAAGTAGTTTACCAGAAGACAAGGAAACGTGGTGGTGGGATGAGGAGATTCAGAGAGTAGTAGCGAGTAAGAAAAAGCAATTTAAGGTATGGCAGAAAAGTAGGAAGAGGGAAGATTGGATAGAGTATAAAAATGTATGTAAAATAGTGAAAAGTGCGGTAAGCAAAGCGAAGCTTAATAGGTATGATAAGTTATATGAGCGGCTAGGAACACAGGAAGGAGAAAAAGAAATTTATAGACTGGCGAAGGTGAGAGAAAAGCGATCCAAGGATTTCCAAGATGTCTGGTGTATAAAAAATGAGGATAAGAGAGTTTTAACAAATGATGAGGATGTGAAAAAAAAGATGGAAAGAATATTTTGAGAAATTACTGAAAGAGGAATATCCAAAAGAAGCTTTAGAAAGTATGTCATGGAATGAAGGATTGATTGGTCTCGTGGGCGAGGAGGAAGTGAGAGATGCGGTGAAGGCGATGAAAAAGAAAAAAGCGGTAGGACCAGATGGAGTACCTGTAGAGGTGTGGAAAATGTTAGGAGATGTAAGCGTTGGGTGGTTGAAAAATCTTTTTAATAAGGTACTGATAGAGGGGAAAATGCCAGAAGATTGAAGAATGTGGAAACTATAGAGGAATAAAGCTCATGAGTCATAGTATGAAGATCTGGAAAAATATTATAGAGAAGAGGATAAGAAGTGAGACGTCGATATCAGAAAACCAGTTTGGTTTTATACCAAGAAAATCGACAATGGAGCCATTATTTTGTGTTAGGCAATTAGTAGAGAAGTACAGAGAAAAGAACAAAAAACTATGCATGGTGTTTATAGATTTAGAAAAGGCGTATGACAGGGTGCCAAGGGAAGTTTTAAGGTGGGCATTAATGAGGAAAAATGTCCCAAATATGTATGTTAATTTGATCCAGGATATGTATGAAGGGTCGAATACTAGTGTCAAGAGTCGGTGTGGAGTATCAGAAGGTTTCAGTATAGGAGTAGGTGTGCACCAGGGGTCAGCTCTAAACCCCTACCTGTTCTCAGTGGTAATGGATGAGGTTTCAAAGGAGATACAGGGTGAGATACCATGGTGTATGATGTTTGCGGATGATATAGTTCTGAAAGGAGAAAACCTAGAAGTTGTCAATAATAGGGTAAATGAGTGGAGGTTAGCCCTCGAAGAAAAGGGATTGAGAATTAGTAGAAATAAAACTGATTATATTGTGTATGATTTTGGACAAAGAGACCAAGAAGTTGAAGGAATGAGGAGACAACTGACAATAGATGGTGATGTGATAGGTGAAGTTGAGAGCTTTAAATATTTAGGATCTTTTGTTCAAAAGGACGGGGGCTTTGACATGGATGTAAAACATAGGATTAAGTGGGGGTGGATGAAATGGAGAGAAGCATCAGGCGTGTTATGCGATAAGAGAATTCCAATTAGGCTGAAGGTAAATTTTATAAAAGTGTAGTGAGACCAACTATGCTGTATGGTTCTGAGTGTTGGGCGGTTAATAAGAGAATAGAACAAAGTATGAGTGTCGCGGAAATAAGAATGCTTAGATGGTTGAGTGGAGTGACAAGAGAAGATAGAATAAGGAATGAATACGTGAGAGGTAGTGTTGGTGTAGCGCCAATTGTGGACAAGATGAGAAAAAATAGGCTGAGATGGTTTGGGCATGTGATAAGGCGAGAGGAAACGAATGCAGTAAGAGTGTTTATGATGATGGACGTTGAAGGGAAAAGAGGAAGAGGAAGACCAAAAAAGAGATGGTTGGAGACTTTGGAGAATGACATGAGGGCTGTCGGTGTGTGCAGAGGAGATGTGATTGACCGAGTAAAGTGGAGGTGTAGGACAAGGGTGGCCGACCCCAAATAGTTAGGAGGAAGGCGAAGCAAAAGAAGAAGAAGAAGAAGATAAATGTTTTAGAAAATTCTTAATATTAATGGAACATCAGATATTTAAATAAAATTGATTTCAGTCTAATATTACAATTCAAGACGTATTAATAACAGAAACGTGACGTCTATGTTTGTTTTATTATAAGACAAATGTTTTATATCAAAATATTTATATTTAAAACTGAGTATAACATGTGTCCACAAAGTTGATTCATTTGTTTCAATTTCAGAAATTTTTAAAAATCATCACTCCTTACAAATTTTATGCGTTTATTATAAATAATATGAATCTAAAAATTCAAAAATATATTTAATTCATAACTAAAAAAAAATTTATTTTTTTTGAGTAATTCTATTTTTTAATTTGAAATTCGGGAGTTTAGTGAAAATTAAGTTTTTATAAAAACATTTAAACTATTATTTTTATCATACTACTAAATGTTATAAAAATGGATATTCATATATTATTTTAGATATTTTTATTGCTTTTATATTTTTGTGAAAATACTGAATACGTTAAAATTTTCAAATATAACTATGAATGTATGAGTTCACTCAGTTAAAAGTTTTGAAATTAATTTATATCAGTTGTAGTACACTTTATGCTTATATTCGAAAATCTTTTTATACTTATATTGGATACTGACCATGTTCAATTCTTAGTACTTAAGAGTATATGCATTATTAATTTACTTTTTTTAATTTAAACAATTTTAGATTCTGAACGGAGTGAAGAATGTATTGATTTTACAAAGATGTGTGTTTTTTTTTTTTTTTTTTTGTCGACACGTTTTGGGGCAGTAAAAATGCTTCGATTGCCTTATGTAGCAACTTTTCTGAAAGGAAAGTGAATCTATTTGGTACTTTGGGGGGTCAAAAGTAAAATGTTCAATATTTTTTAAATGCGACGGAAAACCCCTTAAAAAATAAGGGAAAAACGGGAGTTTTTACGCAAGAGTTTTTCTCAGACGATTTTAAATATTTGTTATAATTCAAAAAGTATAAGTCGCAGATTTTTGAAATTTCTACCAGCTGTTAAGATTGGTATTTCTTTTATGCAAAATTTTTTTCAAAATATTATATTGATTTTTAAGCCACTTATAGGCATTTAAAATATTCGATTTTTTTACATTTTATTTTTATAATCGGTGATAAAAAAAATTTGGCTACTACAAATAATTGAAAATTTAATCGAAGATTTCACAGAAGTAGTTTTTAATGTCATTCAAAAATTATTAAAATCCATAGGCACAATTTTTTTTTATAAGCGTTTGAACATCGAATATTGACATAAAATTACATGTAAAATATAATATAAGGTAGAATGTTCTAGACTCACAAACTATATCGTTGTATGCAACTGCCATCCCATCCTAATTGAAAAATATATTTATCGTTTCAAAATAAAATATACTTTTTACAATGTTTATAAATAACAATGTATTATATCCTAGACAAACATATGAACTCCGTTCAGAATCGTTATTCGTATACAATGATATCTATCATTGCATTCAAATTTAACAAATCCGTTGTAATAATGACCAATCCTATAAGCGAGGTGCACTCCACCCCTAACTGTACAGCAGAGCGAGGCCCATCCGGTTCTTTTTATAATTTGATGTATATTGTAACTAATTTATCAAATTTGAATATATTTCTTATAATTATTTTTCATAATATGCTATTTGTATAAATATTTATAATTTAATAAAATTATTATAATGTTTTTTAATTTTGTAATTACTGCTGAAAATTAGTCAATTTTAAATGCATAAATGGTTATTAAATATATATGTCAGAATTTATTATAATATTTTGACATTTTAAAGAACTTTTATATTTAGAGTAAAAATATTTTTCTTATATATTTTGATGTGTTTAATTAATTGTTAAAAAAAATTTATTTATAAATTATTCTCAAGTGTAATACTTTTCAAAAGCTCCAATATAAATTGTAATTAGTTTTGATTTACTTAAAAATAAACTACAATAATATTTCTTATTATCATGATTATTATACATGAAAGTTATTCGTCAATTGTGTTATAAAATTATGAAATAGACAAAAATTTGATAAAATTAGTTATCCATTGTTTCGTCTTCCCCCTTTGTTATTCCTAGACATTTATGACGATATAATGTACATAGTACACACACATATTTCGACGTGAAAACACACGTGAAATAATACGGTCGTTTGCAAATGACGCAATTCGTATAGCAATGTGTCATTATCGTTCCATCGTTTTGGGGTGCAAAAATTGACACGTTCAGGGAATCCCACGCCAACACGCGTGCATCACAACGGGTGGGCAACCGTGGGCGGATATATAGATCACATCATGAGTGTCAAAACCTCTGTGTTACATATATTCTAATTAGAATTAGTCATCGATCCGTATCCGCGAAGACGTTATATATATATATATATCGACTGAAGCTGAGGATAACAAGAAATTATTCGGCCGTGAGTATTTAATTTTCTCAGTTGCTGTATAAGAGTATAATATTATTATAATATAAATCCCTCTCGATACACATATACATAACCTTTACGAATGTTTCATGTAACATGGTGTGTATCAGCGTAGGTACTTATTCTACTGACCTCGTATTGACTATCACGATATACGTATAAACAAAATCACATCGTTAATATATAAATATTATTATTTTTAATTTGAATAAGTAATATTTAGTGCATAATATATTTGTTTCATTTGTCTTTTGCTAACAAAAATAGATTCAATGGTTTTCCTACACTTGACTGTACAACATAGAGATGCCTATGGGAGAAACATGAATTTTCCAAGTCTAGTCTTAATAGTCTTAAGCAATTAAATAAGTTAGTGACAATTTTTGATGATATCTTCCAAAATGCCTACAGTTACTTTTTCTTCTGCATGTTCGATGAAAAACCAAGTTTTCAAGCGTTCTATATAACTGCCCATAAAATAGATCTTGAGAAACTTCCGGTCATCAACATATAAACATCAATGATCTAATCATATAGTACACCTGAACTTAAATTTTAAATGTGACTAAAATAATGGTCATCGGATGTGAGATCGTAATTACTTAATTTAGAAGCAAGAATTATATTTTCGTGTCTTGCACAAAAATTATATCGAATCGTTTGATTGACTAGCAAGAAGTGAATGTAAAGGTTCCGGTAAAATGAGAAGAGGTAACAATAACATTTTTCCCAATACGCAACACATTGTAAATGTTTCATGGCTAATGTTTAGCACCTTACAATATTGGCATACTTTTTCAATTACATCGACATAAATTTTAAAATGCGTAGAGTGATCCATATCTGGTTCATATACAAACGGAAGACGAACCAATTATACACGTGTTAACCACTGTGTGCATAGTCATGAGAAACAGATACGGTGCTCTCACAATTTATTTCAAGATAATCCTGTATTTACCGACATAGTGTTTAAAACTATAACGTTTTCTCTAAGAATGAAATTCTATAAATAACGTACTTTATAAATACTTAATATAATATTAAATTATATTATATTATATTAGCATATGGCTCCGGCAAGCACTAAATAATAAATAGATAAATATATAAATCACAATAATATAGAGTGACCATAAAAATAAAATAAAAATACGGGACACTTAAATTACTTAACGAAAAAAACATAAATAAATAAAAAAGGAAATTCTAATTTTTACTAAATATATTAATATAAAAAAAACATATTAAATGTATGCTGTATAAAAGTTTTTAAATACAAATAAAATATTAATAAGTATAATTTGTACACAAAAATCCAAAAAAAATGATTTTGATGATGATGGCAGGTAAATTTCTTCTTGATGTTTTTGTATACCCTTGTGTTGAACTGATTTCATCGAGTAACTTAGTTTCTATTAATAGAATATTATAAAACTCATTACAAGATGACGCGGTCCCGGTAGCATATTTTCCGGTAAGTGGAGGTACACCATGTACTCCACTGTCACGGACCGCACCCGCTCTCTTACCCAGCCACAACCCGGAGCAACGATAACACTGACCAGGCTAAACCTCACCTACCTCGTACACCGAGTAGAGGGGGGGGGGCTTTTGCGGGAACCGGTGACAACGAACCCACCGAACGTGTAAAATGGTCTGTGCTGTTTAGACTGTCACACAAAAATTTTTAAAGATATAAGAATATTTAAAGATTTTAAATATTTGTTATAATTCAAAAAGTATAAGTCGCAGATTTTTGAAATTTCTACCAGCTGTTAAGATTGGTATTTCTTTTATGCAAAATTTTTTTCAAAATATTATATTGATTATTAAGCCACTTATAGGCATTTAAAATATTCGATTTTTTTACATTTTATTTTTATAATCGGTGATAAAAAAAATTTGGCTACTACAAATAATTGAAAATGTAATAGAAGATTCTACAGAAGTAGTTCTTATTGTCAATCAAAAATTATTAAAATCCATAGGCACAATTTTTTTTTATAAGCGTTTGAACAGCGAATATTGACATAAAATTACATGTAAAATATAATATTATGTATAATATTCTAGACTGACAAACTATGTCGCTGTATGCAACTGCCAACCCATCCTAATTGAAAAATATATTTATCGTTTCAAAATAAAATATACTTTTTACAATATTTATAAATAACAATGTATTATATCCTAGACAAACATATTAACTCCTTCAGAATTGTTATTCGTATACAATGACATCTATCATTGCATTCAAATTTAATAAATCCATTGTAATAATGACCTATTCTATAAACGAGGTGCACTCCACCCCCAACTGTACAGCAGAGCGAGTCCCATCCGGTTCTTTTTTTGCATGAGTTTTTATAATACATATTATTGTTTTTTAAACCATTTAAAAGCGATAAAATATTTGTTGTAAGGAAGTTTAGATTTTTTCTATTTTTTATTTTTCCAACTAAAATTTCTAATTCCTTTGCAACTTCACAGGCTGATATTTTATCTCCTTCTATTTTTGTTACAGTATCACAGACAACCTTTAATTGGCTTTGCAAAAAATTAAACCATACTAGGATCATTAAAAAACGATTTTTATATTGTAGGTCACTTTTCCTGTTTTTCGAAGTATGATTTTAAGCCCGCATAAATATCAATAATTTTTGTTATTGTAGGTAATAAGGATAGCCAACGAATTTTTAGACTTCCAATAATATTTTTATATTCAACATTTGCATATTCACAAAAATCTTTCAAATGTTCAACTCGAACTGTATAGATATGAAAAAATTGAAACATTTGTTAACTATGATTTTTACATCAACAGGTAACACATCAGTACTTGATTGCCTTGCGTTTCGCAAAATATGAGCAGCGTAACTATGCAACCTACTCCAAAAATATTTGTTTTTAAATTGTTATTTAAAATTGAAAAAAACATTATTTGATCCTTTTCTTAAAACACCTCCAAAGTTAGTATTGCAATTATCTCCAGATAATGCAACAATTTTATCTGACAACTTATGCTTTTTTAAACTTTCAATTATATAAGTTAATACAATTTTTGCTGTTTCTCCTTTTAAGTATATTACTTCAAAAACTTTGATTTGTATTTCCGAATTCTATTTGAAATAACGTATTAAAGTTGATACGATTTTTAGGTTCTTATGATTAGATGTATCTATCAAAATTGTAGCAAAATTGATATTTTCTAATTCCTTACAAATTTCTTGCTTGGCGAAAGGAGATAACACATTTAAAACAATCGATTCAGCCTTAGTTTTCGCACAAGTAAATTTTTTATTATAAATTTGTTTTAAAAGAGATGACGTGCAGTCCATTGATCAAAATGAGTGATTGTGTACCACGGGATGAAATGCGAATATCCTTTCTTATGCTGCAGTACGTCTACTTTCGTTAGTGGAGCCACTCGAATCATTTTTTTTAAAAAAAAAGTTACCTTTTCTTGTTTTGATGCAGCTGATAATGCCAATATATGGTTTTTTACTTTTGTAACATGTTGTGTTATGTCTGAACGTCCACCACGTTCTATAGAAAACACTGACTTACATATGGTACATAATATTTTTCCTACTTCATCAGCATCTTGTAAAAAAATAAATTCCAATTTTAATTGTTTAGTAAAAACGCACCGTCTTTTGGGCATTTTGAAAACAAATCAGGTATTATGGTACACTGAATTTTAAATAAACTTAATAAATCACACGTCACTACGATTATGACTATACTGTGAATGTCATCGTGAACTCGACATTCACGAATAAATATTTATAACAAGTTATATTTATAATTTTACATAGATATTATAAAATAAAAATAGGCATTATATTTGACAACAAACTGGTTGTGGCGGATGGAATTGTACTTATTTAGTAGACGACACCAAACATCAATATAATAATATTAATAACATTTTGTACGTTATCGTTATAACATTAGTATATATAACCGTTGGTTTAACGTTGTCGATAATGATGTGATATTATTAGTTCTCTATTTTCTACTCGCAGCAATTATAATAATTTATTGTCAAGACAAGAATTTAAAAATAATACTGATAATTATAGATTTAAAATATGTCCTTTTGAATATTGTGATACAAAAATATCGTAGAATAAAAAATAAATAAAAAATTATATATTAACAATAAATAGAAAAACGGGATTAATACGAGACCTACTTGAAAATACGGGACAAAATGCGTCCCGTATAACTTTTATCGGGGCAACGGGACACAAAGTGAAAAAACGAGACAATGCCGTATAATACGGGACGTATGGTCACCCTACAATAATTTAAACTACAATAATAGTAATAAAACAAATTGAAACATTTAGTACTAATTAAATTATATAGTTAAAAATAATCAAAACACCCATATATGGCCGATCCCATATAGTTGGGAGGAAGGCGAAGTAGAAGAAGAAGAAGAAGAAGAAAAATAATCAAGGTAACAGAAAAAATTAAGTTTGGTAATAATAATTTGGTAACTCATAGTTTCATTGTTTCAATTGATACTATGTTGGTCACAGCTGAACGCCTAAGTTGTACATCTATTCGATGCCCTCCTTGCTGGTTGTGTGGATTTCCTCAATACCTCATGAGAACTTTATTAACGGGCATTTTTCGTCTATATGTTTGATGGTTTGCTTTTGCCCGCAACTACATATAGGAGATTCCACCATGCCCCACTTGTGTAATAAATAATTGCATTTTCCTTGGTTGGTTCTAATACGATTTAGGGTACTCCATAATGCATGTAGTAAGTTGAAGCCTGGTACTTTTACCGTTGGATTTTCAACCAGTGATGAAATCTCAGACTCTAGCCAATCTTTTTCCATTCAACCTGTAAATCGTTAACGCTTATGTCTACATCCCAAACAGGGCGTCTAGATTTTGGCCTTTTATTTGGGTGGTATTTTATGTCATTATAGATAGGCAGATTAACAGTCCTTTTAACTTTATTGATCATATTTTGTGTAGCTATTTGTCTATGTATTTCCGGAGGATCAATATTTGAGAGAACAGGAAGCCATTGAGTTGGGGTGCTTCTTACTGTACCCAGTGGCAGATATCGGGAGGGGGGGGAATTGGTGGACCGTCCCCCCCCTTGAGCTTTGTGCCACTACTATACATTATTACAATATTGGCTACAACCATTGATTAAAAATATTTAAATATTTATATTGGTATTTGGTGTTATCTGCTAATTGATTTTTTAGTTGTACAATATTTTTTTTCTCCATGAAATTTTGAACAAAAGCCTGATGTACCCCATAGAGTATCACTCTGTTTGATAACACGATTAATGATAGTACTATCATTAGCCATGTGGTGATTGTTTATGCATAGCATCGTATTTATCGTTTTGTCATCGCGTTTGCATGTTGTTTAAAAGTTTTATTCGTGTACTGTTTTTTAAAATATAGTAGGTATATCGAAGCGTAAAATTTCTTCTTATTTTACTTCAACTTCAGATAATAGTAAGCATTTTATTTCTGGCCAACCAAAACAAGTTGAAAAGGAACAACCGGTGATGCTAGAACCATTATTGATTGAACCGAGTAAAGAATCCAACACAATTGTAACTTAAAATAGTTCAAATTATACTGATATTGCCCAAGTAGTAAGTGGTAGAATAATATTGAATGATTTTATAAAATTCACAATACTCGAAAGAAATAATAATCCATCAGAAGATTTTGTTTTTCCTTTTTCTTTACACAATAAAAAGGGAAAAGAAGAAAAACGGTATTTACGATTGAATCATTTTCAGAAATTCAGCTGGTTAGAGTATTCGAAAAATGAAAATGGATTATTTTGTAAAATATGTGTACTTTTTTCAACCACTACAACGGGTTGTGCTCATAAAACAGAGCAGTTAAAAAGGTTGGTAACTATACCTCTAAAATTATACTTAAAATTGATTGGCCAAGATGGTGCACTAGAAGTTCACAATAGTATTCATTATCACAAGAAAGCTGCTCAATGTGCAATAGATTTTAAAATTACATATTTGAACCCTAATAGAGAAGTAATAAATATGTTAGACTCTCAAAGAAAAAAAGAAGTTGCCGCAAACCGTGCTCGCATTAGACCAATAATTGAAACAATTATTTTTTTAAGACGACAAAATATTACATTTAGTGGGCATCGAGATGATGGTAAAGTTTCGTTTGATGAATTTCCATTGATAATAATAAAATAACATGTTTTTTCATTGAACATGTTGTGGAACCGGAGCCTCCCCCTCTGTATATTAAAAATATTAACAATTTCTCAGCATTTATATACGAATTATCAAGGATTACCAATCCAAACGCCTTTACGTGTAAGCCAACTACTCATTACCTGATTGTTCGTCCTATAGATCGTATCAGTTATAATACGATCATTGAGCACTTAATGGATACTAACGCCAGTTTCCACACTTTTCTACCTCGTCAACTTCGTACATTCAGAATCGTGATCAAAAACTTTACCATACTACTCTGTACACTGATATTTCCACCGCTTTGTTAGACAAAGGACATTCCGCGAAACACGTAATGAATATTAAAAATAAAAACAAGCGCGCTCTTCCAATGTTTTTCGTCGATTTATTTCCCCAACATAACAACAAAGATGTCTTCAATATTACGTCTTTAATCAACACTATCGTCGTCATCGAGAAACCTCATAAAACCCGTCGTGGTCCCCCACAATGTCATCAATGTCAAATCTACGGACACACAAGAAATCAGTGTCACCATACTCCTAGGTGCGTCAAATGCAGCGAAGATAATTTTTCCGAGGAATGCACAAAAGACCAAAACAGCCCAGCCAAATGCGCCCTCTGTGCTGGTGATCATACGGCCAATTACAAAGGCTACCCAGCTTTCAATTCATTTTCAAAGCGTCTTCAAAACCATCAGAACAATAAACGAACGTAGACTCTAAAAATAAATAAACCTGTTGAACTATCTCTTTCAAACAATTTTACTATCTCTCAGTCCAAACCGTCTTATGCACATGTTGTTTCCAAGCCTGATGATATCAATGCTACTAAAAATATCATTATGTTGAATTCTTTTAATGACCTTTCCACATTATCTTATTTTCTGTCCGAGCTATCCTCACTGATTAACCCCCTCCTATCTCTGCTTAGAGCTGTTTTACATAAACTTAATACACCATAAATATTATTGTATTCAATGTTATATGTTATATCTTGTTTTGTGCTAACATGCAATACTGTTATTATCTTATATTACTTAATATAATCTTTATATTTATATTATTATGTAATCTTATCTGCTGTATTATATATTAACTGTAATTATTGAGCTTTAATGGTTCTATACCGAAAGCTAATAAAAAATAAATAAATAACACCCTTATATATACAGTAGAATCCGCTTATTTGGGACACCGCATAAAGGGGACAACCGCTTAATGGGGACAAATTGTCATAGTCCCGAACGGATGTATAAGTTTAATGCAATTTAACTTCGTTTATCCGGGACAAACCATCGGTTATAAGGGACAAAAATAAAATCGTTTAACTAGATATTTTGGCCTAAATTATCTACGTTCTTATCGAAACTGTAATTATCTAATCTTTACGGCTCTATTATATTTTATATACGCGCGTATATGTACATATAATGTACATAAAGGTAATGTACGTATATCTCACGTCAATTATGTCAATCATTTTTTTCTATTACCACGATAAGAGTCAACTAGCCTACGTACAAAATCGAAAACCTTTAGTTCACGTTCTTTCGTCGATGTGTATTAATGTATGTGCGTTTTTATTAATCCCAGTTGTGTTAGTACGTAACAATGTCTCGTAAAGATTTAACATTGATTGAAAAAATTTCTATACTGGATAAAATTAAGGCTCAACCTCATACTAGTCTTCGTGAGTTAGAGAAATTAATAGGCACGTCTAAATCGGTACTAAACCGATTGAAAAATAATTCTAAAAACTATTCGTGAACAATATGAAAAATTAAACGACAACAAAAGTGCACCTGTAAACAGAAAAAGAAAACGAGAAGGCAAAGATCCCGAAGTAGACAAAGCTATGAACGAATGGTTTTCTGCTGTTACAGAACGTGGTGTTCGTATTTCGGGCCCCATGTTAGAGCAGAAAGCTGAATTTTTTGCTCAAAAAATTGGACATAGTGATTTTAAGGCCACAGAAGGTTGGATAAGTCGGTGGAAGGATAGGCATAACATTAAATTCAAGCGATTTCACGGAGAAAAATCTAGTGCTGATACAAACGGTGCTAATGAATGGTCTTTAGCTAAATTACCGGAAATTCTTAAAAAATTTTCTCCTCAGGACATTTATAATGCCGATGAAACTGGGTTATTTTACCGAGCGACTCCGGATGGTTCTTTGTGCTATAAACGTGAAACACTTGAAGGATCAAAAAAAGCTATGGATCGCATAACAGTTTTATGTTGTTGTAATATGGCAGGCACAGATAAAAAAAAACTGTTGATAATTGGAAAATCCGCAAAGCCAAGATGTTTTAAAAATATAAAAATAACAAACTTACCTGTTTCTTATTTAGCGAATAAAAATGCTTGGATGACAGCCGAAATATTTACATCGTGGTTGAAAGACTGGGACAAAGAGCTTGGAAAACAATCAAGGAAAATTTTATTAATTGTTGATAATGCTGGACCACATCCAAAATTGATAGATTTAAAAAATATCACACTTGAGTTTCTGCCTCCAAATACTACTTCTCTCGTTCAACCACTTGATATGGGGATCATTAAGAATCTAAAAACTCATTACCGTGGACTATTGGTAACATACATTTTAAAGGCTATAGAAGATAATTTAGTAACTCCATCTACATGTGCTATAGATATTAGTTCTAAAATAAACATTCTACAAGCAATACAATTTGTCGCTGACAGCTGGAGAAAAGTGTCGTCTGTTACGATTCAGCATTGTTTTGCACATTGCGGTTTCAGACCACTGATTGATCTACCTATTCCTCCTATTGTTTCTATTGAAAATGACGTAGCGCAATGCGTAGGAAATGGAGAGTTATTTATAAAAATTGATGATGGTGTGCAGTGCTTCAATGAAAATGAAAATTACGATCATATTCTCGATGAAATTGCTGAAAGAAGTCTGCAAAATGAAGAAAGAGATGACGATGGCTATGACGTTCAGCCCGTAAAAATTACAACAAGAGAAGCAGAAAAGTGCATTGATCAGCTGAGACTATATTTTATGCAAAATGAAAATGGAAATGCACCAACAACTTCGCTAGATGTTTGTGCAGATTTTATCAAAAAACAAAGTTTTGATAAATTAAATCAAAGAACAATGGACGATTTTCTGCAGCCTAACAAAATATAAATACAATAAGTATGTTAATCAATTAATGTATCATAAATATCTATATGTAATAAAATAATAATCTAATTAATTTACGATATAATAATACTAAATAGTAAATATGTATAATGTATAACTGCTAATAATAATAATAATACATATGTAATTTTTAAATAAAGTATGAATTAAGTGTGTATGTATGTGTATTTTTTAAATAAAATTATTATGTATTTATATATGCACTTTAATAGTTTCGGTTTATTAGTTATTCGGTTAATCGGGACAGTCGGATAATGGGGACAAATAGGTCACCGCCCGACGTGTCCCAATTAAGCGGATTCTACTGTATATATATATACGAGTATATAAAGATTATTAAACTCTCGCTTTCTACTTTTTGCTGATGATTTAAAAATATTTCTATTTATAAATTCTATTGGTAATGTTAAAAATTCCCAGAATGATCTTAATTTATACTATTATTGGTATTTTCCAAATAAATTATACTTTGATGTTGGGAAATGTAAAATTTGATATACTCAATGAAGTAGGTATCTAAAAATTTATAATTATTATTTAAATGGTACTGATTTGATTAGTTTCCCATATTAATGATCTTGGTACCTATAAAATTTGACTATTTTTTATCGTTTAACAATCACTTTGCATATATTATTAATAAATCAACTTCGATGAAAGGTCTTATAAGTAGAAACGGTTCTGATTTCAATAGTTTAATAGCTCTAAAATGTTTTTATTATAATTTAGTTCATTCGATACTTGACTATAATTATATTGTTTGATTTCCTTATATGTCTGGTCCAACTAGAGCTATTGAAAGTATTCAGAATCGTTTGATAAAGTTTCTTGCATTTAAATGTAATATCCAAAGTCCACAAGACTCATCTTATTTGCCATTATTATCAACAGTCAACTTAGAAACTCTTGAACCAAGGAGAATTAGACTTGATCTTTGTTTTACTTATAAATTATTAAATGGTTCATCAATTTCTCCGAATTACTAGCTACATTTAATTTCCTCATTCTCGGTTTCTGTACTAGGCAATCCAATACATTTTATGTGTTGTTTCATCGAACAAATGATGCTTAAAGTACTTCTGTAGCCAGATTAATGGGCCTTGTGAACAGGTATAATGTAGATTTATTCTTTTGTAATAATCTAATTTTTTTTTAATGTATATTTAAATAATGATATAAATATATTATAATTATTATTTTTATGTCACGTTTTCTTTAATACTATATCTATTATCTTAAATAATTTAAGATAATGGATATAGTAGAATACAATATAATTATTATATTGTATAGGTACTATAAGTATATAATAAATAAACATAACATCTATAACACCTGTTCGACTGATAATTTAATTTGTAATTGCTGTAAATTATACTATCATTCTATTGAGCATAGTCCGTTTATATTTATTATAAATAAATTAATTAATTAATTATCTACTTATGTTTGATGTGTAGAAATTCGTACTATTGGAAAAGTTGCTTAGGAGATGGTAGAAGTTTTTACTATGGTCCGACTAAGAAAGCGAAATCACCGGTAATCAAGTTAAAACTGCCAATTCATTCAGCCACCATATCTTCCTTATCAGGTTGTTTATAATACAACCCCAGAATAATTCTTTTCAAGAAAGAAAATCTTAAATTTTAAAAGTGCAAATTATGATAAATTAAAAATTAGTTATTAATTTATACTAGGACTTTTGTTATACAGCCAAAAAATAAACAAGTAAAGCAGAACACAATAATGTAATTTTTTAGTTTTGAGTTAATAACTGATATGACCTTTATAACCGATATCAGATGACAAAATAATATTTTATTGTTGTTATTATAATCGTGAGTTATATATCATGTGCTATAGCTTACCAGCTTTGTTACGTGTAATATATATTAATATTGTGTTGTTAGAATTGTTCGTTGTATAGACATGAATGGAGAAATCAATAAGGAAATAGAAAGAGGACAAAAACTGAGAGGTACTTGTTTTACGTAGTTAAAAATAGAAAATTTCTCCTTCAAATTTTGAGGTGATGAGAGTAAAAACAGAAAATATATGAGATTAATTGTAGTAATAAGTCATCGGTTAAAAATTAATACGATGTATATAAGTGCTACAATAGTGCAGCACAATGGATAAATATTTTAAGTTAAGTTAGCAAATTTTTTATAGGTTTCATAAATATACTTATGATGATGAATGTGTGATTAGAACGCTACATTGATAAAGCAGTATGCTTAATTTTAGTATCTATATCCGATACACATGACTTAATAGTGTTTATTAAAAATATCTTAAACATAATATTTATTTAGGTTTCTGTCAAACAGCATTGAAATTTCTTTATTTTTATTTTTTAGATTCTATTTTCTTATAGTTCATAAATAATTTTCTAAAGTAATATCACGGTATCCACACATTTTCAAGAAAATTTGATATTATTGTAAATTTTATCGGATTTCATAGAAATTAAAAATTATAATGTGATAGTAGAGTACTTGTTAAAGTTCGTATCGAACAGCATTTGATCTGAATGGTTTTATATACTATTTTATTTCCTCAAAGAAAAAAAAAATGAACATTAAATTTACCTTTATAATATGTGTTTAGTATTACAAAGTAAAGCATTGGATGTTTATGATTATACTATAATTTATATTTATATTTAAACAATACTAATATTTTTTCGGTAAACTAACGTTTGGATTTAATTAGCGAAGGTAAATTACGCATTACGGCCCAATGCTTGACATCGACAAATCTTATATAGTAGTTTGTGTACACCAACCAGTAAACGTATTGCGTTATTGTCACCACAAATAATTAGCCCTACTGGTATCGTTTCATGACGATTGAGCGTATGAAACGGTTTGGTCGTTTGGAGTATTTTCGTTGTGCGTACGAGAGCAGCTACGTCTCCGGTAACCGACCATCGACTAAAATAAAACAAGAAAAAAGCCCGGTACAGTTTAATTTTATTTCGTTTCGTGTTTCTCGAGAGAACAATAACAACGCAGAATGTACGGAAAAAAAGAATACGTCGTAGAAACAATTATTGCATTTCTGTTTTATATTATATATATATACACATACACATACTTTTTTGTATACCCCGGGGACCAATTTTCTTGTTATATTTTTGAAACCCTAAAGCATCGGGTAAGAACTTACCGAAACATCCAACAAATTTATCTTTTTGTAGGGATAAAAATAAAGAAAAAAAATAGCATTTTATTATGTTGGATTATGATTAAAAATATGTAGTGTTAACGAGTGGGTTTTATGTGAATACTGTAATGAAAATGTTTTCGTTATTTAGCCATTCTAATATATGCAAGCTTTTGAAATTCTATAAAAGTCGAGACCATGAAAAGCAACCATGATGTCGTAGTTTACACAATACGAGATAATATCATATAAATGTGTTGTTATAAATTGTTAAAATTATATATTTATAGTTTGCCTATGTATATTATGTATATGTATTAAGAAAACATATATACTCAGTAAGAAACTATTAAAATTATCAATTCAAGTATCTTCTTCTTCTTATCGTGTCCGGTGCTGTGGCTATATACTATTAATAAAATAATAGAATAATCTAACAATAAGTTAATAAGTAGGTTAAAATATAAAATAAATACAAAATATAAAATGAATGAATAGATAAGTGTTTTTATATTTTGTTTTAGTCAGTGAGTGGCAATTGATATTGCTTTTTCGTTGGCTAAAGCCAAGTCGTCAGTCGTGCATCCTGGTGGTGCTAAGGTGCATTGTAGTAAGTGGTCGTCTGATTGATCTTCACCGCATTCGCATAATATATCCGCCAGCAATAAATTCAAGTATAATGTACTATTATTATTATATAGTGTTATTTTTTTGTTTTTTAAGTTCAAACACATAATTTTATTTAATTTCATTGTTTTGTCGGTTTTATTATTCATATTTATCATGCATTTATGTATCTAATGGAAGGGAATATATTATTTGCGTTTAATGAATTACTTCAGAAATTACAAATTACAAACTTCTGTTTTGTTTTTTTAAGAATTTACCTACTCAATACATATAAGATTATTTTTTAGTTTGAAAAACTTAAAAAAATGTCTTTTCTACGCTATATTCGATTATCGTATGATCAAGATAATCGAAAAATAATATTAATAAATAGAGATAATAGTTTACTTAAAGATATCTTTTACATTTAAGTACAGTTTTCACTACTGTGGAACATTTTGATTGCAGTTATTTCGTTTCCTTTTATTTGACAGGGCTTAATTAAGTTTTTACTTAAAATGTATATAAAATAAATAAATGCCAGATAATCCAAGTTAATTCACCGTTAAGTTTCATTGTAGATAAACCATGTTTTTTCCTCGTTTCCAGTGAGGTTTCCATACTCCTCAAAACTGTATTTAAGTTAATTAAATCGTAAATTTACCCATTGAAATTAATTTTGTAATTTAAATATTTTTATGCATAATGCTACATTCTTATTACATATAAACATTTTAAAAATTTAGCCCAGTTAATTTTTAAGGTTATTGAAATTGAAATGTAGTAAAATTGATAATTTTGAACAATATCGACGATCATTTTTTCTTTGAGTGTATTTGGCTCTTATATTAAACAAAATAAATACAAATATATATATATCTTAAGAATATTATGATTTTAATAGTTATATATATATATATATATATATATATATATATATATATATATATATATATATATATATATATATATATATAATATATATATATATATTAATATATAATTATTATATTAATTAGTAATACAGTTAATTGAAAGTTTTATAATTACAATATATTAAGTTGAGATCTCTCCGGATTTAGTTTCTCGATGGCAGTCGGTAAATATCAAAGAAAACCGCAAAAAAATATGTGGATACAAGAGGATCAAATTGTATTTATAATTAAAAAAAAAATCTTTATAGATTAGGTATATTAATTTTATTTTAAATTATTTTAAAATTTTGAAGATTAATGTCATGATATAAAACTACATATTATTCAAATACAATTGAAAAAAAAAATACCACGGGCTCCATGAGTTCGTCCAATTTAAAAAAAAAATCCATCATCGATTGTAAATGTATGATTGGTGAAGTCATTTATCGGACACTAGGTTATCTGTTAATTGTAATTATTTAAATTTATACATTATTTAAAAGTGCAGATGTTTAAAACTGTATTTTATCGCTAAAATAAGTTATTCATTTGATGAAAAAATGGTTGTCAAATAAAAAATCTATCACATCACTGTTATAATTTTTTAAGTGATTATAATTATGATTTAGGTCGTGCAATAAAAATTATTATTATTCTATAATTATTGTATATAAGAACTATAATAACTATCTACCCAGTAGAAGTTTCAAATTATTCTATATATTTTAAAATGAATAACAATAATTATTCATGTAGATAGTTAACCAATTATATATTATATTAATTAAGCCACCACATTTAGCGTTTATTACTTTTTCTAACATTGAAATGAATAACAAGTCTATAAACGTATAAAATGTGCAATGTATTTACACATACGATACTGTAATTAAAAAATCATAAATATTTATATCAAGTAAATTGATAAAAATGTCATTGTATCATTAAAAATAGTAATTTCAAAAGTGATAAAAATGATTAGTTATATAACAAATCATAATTTTGTACGGAAATAATAATCGTAGTTCACACTAAGAAATAGTAACATTTTAATGCTATTGAATTTACTAAAGAATATATGTATAACGTATTTTAATACAACATAATACATATCATGTGATTTTTGATAAAAAAAATTGAGTAGGAATTTCAATAACTGAATTATTTGAATTGTCATTTATTATAAAAATTATTTAAGTTTCATAAAATAAATATTTAGTATATATTTAGAATATATATTTTATAAGATTGATCACAATATTGTGTAGCATAGTAAAAATATAAGTTAATCAATAAAATCTATTAAATAGCTCTTAATAACATGTTTCGATAAGACGTAGATTCGTACAGTTTTTAATTTTAAAAATATAACTATCATAATATGATAATATTATTATATAATTAAATTTAGAATTTATATCAACATCGTATCACATTAAAATAATATTTGGAAACAACCAATTGTCAATTAATTTTAATTAATACGATAATTGTTAATCAAAAGATGCATATGTATGTACATATGTATCTATGTACTCTTAAATAAAATAATGAGGAGAAAAGATCGATTCCGTATAGTATAAAATGGCAAGTGAATAGACCAATCTGAAAAATGTAAAACGTGTAACAGACTTGTTTAAAAAAATGGACACATGAGATGTACCTACAACGAATATAGAGATAAAATCATACGTGTCGGTTTACGGATGTTTTGAAAGCTAGGGACTTTGGAGTGGTTCTCTTGACATATCACAGAGGCCATACAGACACCCCTCGATGTCAACTTTGTATTATTCTTGACGTCCAAGATAGTTTTCATCAAAAACATAAAAAGTGAAAACATATACATAACACACATATATATATATAATATATATATATATATATATATATATATATATATATATATATATATATAAATATAATTACATATATTTCAGTGTATTTGCAATTTTTTAAATTTAATTATTTTATCATATATGGATATAATATTTGTAAATTTTTGTGTTTAATGTAAAATTACGATTTTGTTAAATAATATACAGTTACTGAAATATAAAGAAATAAATTTCTCTTTTGAATTGCAATATAAAATTTTGATTTAGTATTTCAAAACATAATACCTTCTAGAAAATATTTATGCATAAAATCTTTAGTTAAATCAATAATTAGTTATTTAAGTTTTCAATCAGTGTGAATAATTTACGTTAATTATTAAAGTTACTATTACGGGTCTAAACATAAAAATTCACCCTGTTACATATATGTAACAGTGTAAAAACCATCCGGTGTAAGATAAAACAAATTTTATTATAAAAACCAAAAACCAATGTAGTTGATACAGATCGATTGTTCGGAAAATTCCGGTAAAGATTAAAGGTCAACAACTTCCTTTCGTTTGACTATAACTTCACATCATAAAACCAGTGGATTGTGTGTCGATCAATTAAAAAATAAACGAGCAGTTGATTTTTCGGAGAAAATACAAATATTGAAATTTCATATTTTTATATTAATGTATTACACACAATTGTAAACAAATATACGTGAGTGATATATTGATTCCAACTAGTAATATTTTTTTTTTTAAATATTTATTGTATTTGTTGTATGCATACGTTGACTTATTCAGTTTATTCGTTTGACGATATAATTTTCGTACGTAATCTACATCCCACAATATTCTAGTCATGCGTGATATTCTAAGAACTGCGCAGTAAGATAGGATCGACACTTGTTTTCATAATTATCCGTGAGGGTGTTGAAAACTAATGGAATAATTTTCACAATTTCGATGCAATATTATTTTATTTAATATTTTACACACAACCATTATTGTTTGGTACCCATACGGTTAATTTTGTATTGCAAATATTATTCGATTTTATGTTAAAATTCATTGTAGTCGATATACTAATAAGGAATTTATTAGAAACTTATAAAAAATATAAAAAACTTATATTAAATATTTTATTTAACAACATATGTTATATTCTAAGAATACTGACTTTAGTTTCAAAATTAGTATGGAACTAGCAATATGTATTATATGTACTACTGACAGAACAGTAAATTATATTTATGGATATACCTTCGTAATTATATAATTTTCGGCTAGTGGATAATACGTATATAAAACTAAAACCGATTTTAATGAAATTATCCCCGTATTAACTATAACGATTCGCAAATGGAGTTAATTTTGTACCAGAATCCTAAATACCTTGGGGTTTTTTAATACCGTAATTTTATATTGCATTTATAGCTGCATCAAACTATATGCATTATTAATACAACCATTTATTTATTTATTATTATATGATTATTATATGTATTTTTTTATGATAATATGGTGAATTAAATTAAATTATATTTACTTCATAAAGAAAAAAAAGGTACAATTAATACTTAGCCAAGCATAAAAATTGTATTTATCAAAGGAAGACATTTTAGAATAACTTAATCGATTAGAGTTGACAAAACTAAATATGCATAAATATTTGGTTATGTTAACGCAACACTTAATAATTAATTTAGTTTAGATTAAGTGAAAAAAGTAAATAATTACCAAACTAAATTCAATTTTAAAAATTAAATTTATTTTGATTGATCAAAACAACTAGACGATTGTTTAAAAGAGTATTTATTTTTATTTTGTTGAAAATATAAAATGTACCTATACTTATAAATATAACATAAAACTATAGTAAAAATAGCAATTATGTATACACTTAACTATTTATAATAACTTATTATTTTCGACTGATAAAAATTAGTTTTACATTTTAAATACTTCGAATATCGCAAAAAATATTTAATTATTTTCTTTTGTATCTACATTTTATGTAGTTTTTTTTAATGCATAATCCAGTATATTTTTCATTTTATATTCATGAAAATTAAAAAAAAAAGTATTATTTAACAACTTCTGAAGATACTCATAATTTCGAATTCACTATAATTAATTTTTAAAAAAATATTATGCTTCAATAGAAGCGTAATTCAGAAACTTATACGGGAGAGGACGAGTCAACACATATATTTGAGATTTGTCGTCCGAGAAATTAGATGACAAATAAAATATAATATCAATTATTATTTATTTATTAACGATATTATGATTTACTTATCCAAATTAAACACAACAACTAAAATATTGTAATTTATTAAAAAATGACCGTGAACGTAAAGTTGTCCAATACCGTAGGCTGTTGGGTTAAAACATTTTCACAAAGATTTATCAAATTATATTACAATATTAGTATTTATCTTATATATAAAAATGGAGACAAAAAATTCGAAATTGCATCAGTCGAGAACGGCTGGGTCGATTATCTTGATTTTTTTTTTAAATGATAGAGAATGTCGTGGAGCGGGTTTATAGGGTTTATATATGGACCTAATTCCACCCCCGGGAGGTGGTCAAACAGGAATTTTGAGATTTACGATAGAAATTTTCGTTTTTGTTTATAAATGGTTGCTATGGGGGTTATAAGATTTGAGAATAATATTTATTTATTAGTGTTTAATATAATGAATTACCTGACGTTGCAACGTAACCAAAAAAAAAAAAACACAAATAAGTACTTTGAACATTTTCTATTTGTTTGTGTCATTAAAAATGCCAAGAAGACGCCAGAATGCCAATTTTTGTCGTAGAACAAATGCAGCTACAAACATGAGAAATAAAAGAGCGCAAATAACAGACGAACAATGCCAATCCGATAGTGCGAATGATTCGTAGTTGACTCACGCAGAGCAAATGACCAACTACGCCAACAGGTACATCGAACATTTATATCTGATTCATTCCTGCATCTAGCATTCCAGTATGAGCCCGATATTGAATATTATGCTCATTCAAAAGTAGTAATTTTTAATTAGTAATTAGTAATTAAAGGAATGCCCGCACTGCTATGCTCTCAAATTCAAAAATGAGCCAGTCTGGATGTGTTGTGCGTCAGGAAAGATGCAACAACCTGAAATTGAAACACCACCTGAACCATAGAACGGCTTACTACAGAAATAATTCGTAATACTAATGCAAATGGTCAACAATACAATTCTATACTACGGATTTTAGTACGTTAAGGTTAGGTTAGGATTATATATTAATTGATTATATTAATCCACCGTATTATGTCAAACTTGGTATAACTTTGATACTATATTTACTTTTATAGATTTAAATCATACACTAAGGTACGTACAAACAGCACTAGGTCAGCGATCTTCCGCAGGTAGATTGCCTACCTGATATTATACTGCTGTGAATCAGAATTTTTATTCCGGAGAGAAAACTTAAGTTAAATCTAGAACATCATCCACCGAATATTAAATAACGAGTTGAATAAAGTTAGAGTCATATAGAGTTGGTATATTTAACGAGCAACGAAGTGCACGGGATCAGATAGTTTATTATAAAGTATTTGAGTATAGCTAGAACTATATATTTTTAACTATTTAATCAAGTTTAGAAAATTCAAAACTTTAATACAAATCTTATACATTTTAATCTGAAAGAAAATAAGATACAGACTTTCATATCGTTTTATTATCTGTGGTGTATAATAGCAAAGTTTTATTAATTTAAACTTATAAATAGTACTATAAATCATTTTTAGCAAAGTTTGACTTACATAAAAAAGTAAAATTTCTGTAAATAAAGAAGTTTAGCAACATTATTAAACTAGCTTTTCAAGTTTTTGTAAATTTGGTAACTCTAGGGTATAATACTATATTTTCAATTGATCGTCAATCATTAAAAAAATATTGAATTTCGTGGAATTTTTACTACACTAGAAGTTAACTTATATAAATATTAAATAAATTTACAGAATAATAATATAATTAAATAATCAATAGTTTTCTGATTTATTAAAAAAAAAAGATCAAGACTATTTAACAACAATATTTTATTTAAAATGTTATATATAAGTTATGTAAAGCGGCCCCTACACGATCAATAATATTGAGTCAATAAAATTGTGTCAATATTTTGTCCAATATTAATTTCACCCAAACCTCTCAATATTATTGCACAATATTCAGTTGAATTCGTTGACCAGGTCAGGTGTAGTTCCGTTGTGTATGACCGCTTGTGTTATCTACGTTTTTTACTCTGTGTCAGTTGAAAGGCAGCATTTACTATCTGCTATAAATTATATTATAACTATATTATTATAGTTTTAAATATGTATTTTAACGATACCGAATTAATTTGCATCGCAGTAGCATTTGGATTGAACCAAAAAAAAACCCAAACAAAATAAAATAAGACGTTGGATGAAAGAGTGGTATAAGCAAAGAGCGCAATATAGTCATGAAAAATTATTGAACTGTCTACAAATGACTAAACCAGATGACTATAGGAATTAGGAATGACATTCCAAAGTGCCGGCAGATCCGATACAAATTAATACATTCGATTATGAAAGTTCGTTCTTCCATTTTAGTTCACATAATTCTTAATAAAATGATATAGTATATCAATAGAATAAAAATATAAACCTGTAGCAATACGACACAACACGTGTGGCTTCACAACCGATATGATATGATACTAAATATTGCGTAATTTTGCACAATATCATATTCAAATGTTCAATAATATTGTGTATTGTACAAAAAATTTCCAACCCAGTTTGATTTCTTCAATATATTGTACAATCCTTCAATACCTATACTAGACCATCAATAATATAGCGCAATATCGATTATTGTGCAATATTATTGATCGTGTAGGGACCGCTTAATATACAAGTTTAATGTAATATATTAAATTAAATTGGTACTATGTAATAAGTATTTATTGATTAAATAAAATTAATTGTCTTTATTATGAAATTGATTTTTTCTTGTTATTATGTTTATTCATGTCAGTAATTTTTATGCAAAGTTTCTACATCAAAATTTGAAAACAAGTAATATTTTCATTGTTTTTCACTTTTTCTATACTACCTAAATAGATGAAACCTTATAGTATATCCGAAACACACACACACACACACACACACACACACACACACACACACACACACACACACACACACGCACACACACACACGCACACATACACACACACATATATATATATATATGTATATAATAAAATATTACTACTAAAGCGTAAATAAATTATCATTAACTCTTGACTTTTTCAGTTTTAGTTTTAGTTAGTATTTGAAACTCATAAACTAAATAGGTAGTTATTTTGTTATATTTCTTCCCAAAGAAAATATTATTAGCTTCAAAAATATAAAATAAATGTACATACATTTTATGGTTATGTATAGCAGTTGAAAACGTCATCCATACAGAATTTATAGGCATTTATAGGAACTTTTTTACCTTATCAAACAAATCCGAAGAAAGCCGTATTTTTAAATATTTAATTAAAATAAACATTTTCAATGTAATAATATAATTGAAAACTGATAGATAGTTTAACTTTATAGATTTCTATAATATGGAAATGGTAATAAATAGAAAATTCAACAATATGTTTTGAAATATAAGACGATTTTTTAAATTTAACAATAAAACTTAATTAGTGACTTGTAATATTACATAGTTAAATCTATTTTTAGTAGGGGAAATTTTTAATATTATTGATAATTATCATTCATAATATCAAATATTTTTTAAATATTTATATTATACATTTGTGTATTATTGTATTATAATAAATAACTTTTTTTACTTATAATAATTTATACTAATTTAATATTGAATTTTTGTAAATCTCTGAAACTATTATTTTATAAAATAATACGCTGAAATAATAGGGAACTGTGACTTATATAATTAAAATGAGGGGGGGAATCAAAACTATTGTTATAATATGATACATAAATAAAGTATTTTAATTTTTTATACTTATACCAAGTCAAAATGTTGGGTATAATTCAAATTCAATGATCAATACAAACAATGTTGACATTGTGCAAATTCTGTAATTTGTTATTATCTTATACCATCATTCGGTGGACAGATATTTAAATACATTTCAAATGTCTATTTCTCTATGTAATTAATTTTATATTTATTTTTCTTGTTATAGAACATTGATGGAATGTAAGTTAGTTTTTTTATTGCTATTTGTGTATGACTATTAACTTTATGATAGTCTAAAATTTAAGTTTAAGTAAGATAGCTTCAACTTTACAATGCATTATTAATCAAACAACATACTGATTTTCAATGTAAGGTGACTATATGTACACAAATTTGATAGTGTATCTTTTGTGTTTTATGCAAAGTTCCTACATCAAAATTTGAAAACAGGTAATATTTTCATTGTTTTTCACTTTTTCTATACTACCTAAATAGATGAAACCTTATGGTATATCCGAAACACACACACACACACACACACACACACACACACACACGCACACATACACACACACATATATATATATGTATATAATAAAATATTACTACTAAAGCGTAAATAAATTATCATTAACTCTTGACTTTTTCAGTTTTAGAGATAATATTATTTTTAATAATATATCGTTTTGATGACTTTTAACGTATAAAATACTCGTATATATAAATATAATTTCTTATGTCCACTAAATTTCATAAAACAGATACTATCTAACAGTAAGACGTTGTTTTTATTTCAGTTTATGTATTATATATATATATATATATATATATATATATATATATATATATATATATATATATATGTGTGTGTGTGTGTGTAAAATTATATGTATAGTAACAAATTTTATATTATTTAGTATATAATATTATATCAAATATTTTAACTAAGTAATTTTCATGTCATAGTTCATATATTTGAATTGTATACATAGTAAATTAGTTCGAAAAATTATGTTTATACTTTTTACACTTTTTTAATATTTTTAATCGTACATTTACAGTTTATTCACACATAATATACTATACGATTATTTATACGAAATAATAATTTAATAATTATTAAATATTTAAGAGAATAACTTAAGAAAGTAAATTGTTAATAACACATCATACCTAGTAAACCATATTATCCTGAAATTTCGGTTTTCAATTACAGAATATTGCATTTCATATAATAAATTTACTACGTTATGGTGTAGGTACACATTTACGAATTTCATAATAAAAATACAATTCTGATGAAAAGGGAAAAATATATGAGAATAAATAAAAAATAAGGTTTTTTTTTTAAATTCACTTTTATGACATTCGATAGAATTTCCGAGTAAAAAAAGACAAAAATATAAATTATTAGATATCGGTGAATAGTGATATTATAAAGTGTTAATTTGCATTATTCTGGCAACACAGATGCAATGTTTTATTATGAATACATTTTTAATCTTAACATAGTAGATTTTGGGAGATTGCACAAATAATATTCCCCATTGAAAATTATACGTATTACAAAAGATCAGTGTTAAAAAAATAATCAAAACTAATCAAAACCAATGAATAATTATCGGCACAAGTGTTGAGGGAAATTAATAAAATACATTTTTGATTTAAAGCCTCGTGATAGGATGAAGTTCGCAACATCATGATCATAACGCTCAATAACAATATATGAAAAATTAAAGTAAACTTAATCTTTATCTTATGCCTTTAGAAAGGGAAAGTGATATTACAATGGAATGACAAAATAATAATGTTAGTGGACTAGAAAATGTCAAATGAAAGGAAAACAAAAATATTACCGTTTAAAAATATTAAAAATATAATTTATTCTTCCTTTTAAAACTGTTTTTTTCTTTTCTTACGTGATTTTATCTGTGCGAAAAAAGGCATCTAGCTACTAGCGGAAAATCACGTTGTGTCACCCCAAGGTTAATCGATATTTCCCTTGTGCTTACGGGTCAGCTAATATTTAACCACCATTAATAAAAATATTAAATAAAAATAATATTAACAACAGTACTAATAACTCAGATAAAATATAAAAAAAACAACAGAGATAAAACAACAAAACGTCACCAATGTACGTTTACACACAGGTATAATACGAACACACAAGGTTTTCGTCGCCACGAGTAACGCTTATCGTCAGCCGTCAGAGTGCGGTTCCTACTACTGTCGATAGTCCCGTTGGTTGCTGTCCCTAGAAACGCGTGTGAGTTTTAAGTGCGCCGCCTTTACGCCCGGACTCTCCATGAACTTTTTTGTTTACCACACGCGAATTGTTCGATCGGTTGTATTTTTCACGTACCTATACGTGTTTCAAATGAATTTTATTTTATTTTTTCGTCGTTAAGTTTGTTCTCTTGGCACAGTAAAAACTATCGTCAGTAGTTTAGATCGTACGGTAGCATAATTATATTGATATTGTTTTCTCCCGGTCACATTAAGAATATGCGTATGTGAAAATCAGAAAATATAAGGAAAAACTCACACAGATATATGTATACGCATACGAATAAAACGTTATCAACATAAACAAAAAACATAAAAAACCGTGGAAATATCCGTTAAGTTCAAGAAGACCCATACGATTGTCCGGATCACTAATGGCGAAAATACAAGTGACGTGGTATGCGACTACGTTGTCGGTTATTATAATATCCGTTGCCGCTGGAATAGGTAAGTTATGAGACATAGATCACTCGATAATAAGATATTATATGAGAATAAGTAAATAAAGTAGTAAAAAAAATTAAATAATGTATTATAAAACATGTGAAACCAGTCACGTAAAAAATATCGGTTTCACGACCCCATGATGGTATAACGACAAACAAAGACAACCGTTCTTTGAAAATAATTAAAATTGTTAAAAAAGTGCTCTATTGTTTAGGTTTTTTTTCATACTGTTCTATTGAACCATCGTTTGAGCGATTCAGTGATTAAATTGTACATTAAACTCTCTTTTAACTATCCAGCTTTAAAAGTATTTGTTTCAGAGAGTACACGTATTTTAACGAGCAATGACAAACGTTTGCTAACAGCCACATTATAACTGTACAAAAAATAGTAAAGAATCATCCTTGACATATTTGATATTATCTTATTTTATAGTTTTGACTTATAAAATAATCATATATTTTCAAACGAGATATGAGAGCGAGGAAATATAAGTTATTGTTTTTAATGCACTGTTATAAGTCTTTAAAAGTTTAACGCAATGTGGTAGTGGGAATATTCGCAAAGTAGAAAGTTTCAATATTTTTACGAAACATAATGTTGTTACGGTGTTGTTTATCTACAAAAAAAAAATTTAGAAATTATTTTAAACTTAGAATCGTAATTCAAAATTAATTAAATTAATATTTTCTTAGTTTGATTTTATTAACATTCCTTTAAGTCATAATTACTTAAAGTCAAAATAATAATTTGGCTAGTTAAATATATGTTTAGAACCAAAGAAGGATTTAATATTTTTTAGAACTTGAGAGTTTCATTCAAAACATTTTTATTAAAAATCTGTAACTTAGTTAAAAGATGTTCTCATTGATGCATAAAGATTCGCGTAAAAACGAATACTGTTAGTTTAATAATTATACTTATCTGGTAAACTATACGTAGAAAACAAATTAAAAACATTAGATTAAATTGGCATTAAACTTTAAATCGGGAAAGAAATTGCATTCGTGTTAAAACAAATCTTATCTTATTCTATTTTTTTCAAGACACCAGGGACTTTTTTGCCCAACTGGAATTCAGGGATGTAAACGATTTGGGATTTAAAACTACTTTTATTTGAAACGTCTTTATATCAATCGTTTTTCACACCCTTTTATTCCAAACTTTCAGGTTTTACCAACAGGATTTTATTATTGGTCTAATTTAACCAAAATGTTATTAGCTGATCCGGAATAAGAAATAATAAATGTCAACGTTTTTTTTTTTTCGTCGTAGATGAATATTTTTTCTTCGTTATATTTTATTTTGTCAAGGTTATATGTTACAATTTAAAAATTTTGATTTTCTCATAACGGACCCTATATATGAAAATTGTAATTAGTTAAATATATATATATATATAGGGTATGTATTAGGGTGGTTTACTAAAAACGATGATTGAAAAAATTCAAAATGAATACCTTCCGATTTTTTTAAGTGGTAAAAAAAAAAAATCAGTGGTAATAATTATGGTAATAATTATTAAAGTCAATTATAGTTTTTTATTAAAATTACCTATTACGGCTTGCGAAGAAGTTTTTTGTTAATATCGGTATACAGAAATAGAACAGTTTTAAAAAAATACTTAAGAAGAATGACGGGTTACACGATTAGTTGATCTTCTATCAGCCATAAGTTCAAAGTACGTTACATGTAAAGTTACGCGTCTATAGGTACGCATCGTACGTATCGGACGGATCATATGAAACGGATAAAATTGTGGTAGTGCGTCCACTGTATCGGTAGCAATCGTATTGTCAATGCGACAGTCGGTTTTTGTAGTAACATTCGCATTATTCCGTATGACGTCATCCGTACCAGCCGGAAAATTTGCCCCTCCGATTAATTTTGTGCGATCCGTCCGCTGCCGGTTAGTGGGCGCACATGTATTAACTTCCTATACTAATAATTCTAAAATCCTTTTCATACGATCCGTCCGATACGTACAATGCGTACTTATGCACGCGTACCTTAAGGGTTTATAATTTAGCACTGTAGATATTGCCTTTAATTGTTGCTTTATTATAATTGAATGCATTCTTTCATAAGCTCCTTTATATTCGGGATATCGTAGAATAATATTTCAGTGATATCTGAAACAGTGAAAACCAATCATATCCTTTTGGTACACGATCAATATTGTCATAGTTGTACAGATGAAACCAAACAGCTGCTCACAATTTCTATGCACGCATTGTATCGGACAAGCGTCGTGTATCCTACTGCATGCCGCGTATTATTACATCGGAACCGTTGTTGTTTGTTACTATTATCGCGACTTGTCAGCTTACCGTAGTACACGTTAAGTGACGATAATTGACACGGCGCGGTATTTAATTTCCCGACGGGATTTGAAATCACTAGTAACTTCATTAAACGAAAATGGTAGGCTTATTATTGTATACTTTATATTATAATTTTATTTGGGTAGTACATATTATTTGTAATAATTAGCTTTGGGTTGTACAATGAATGCTCGTAATATGACTGTACGTTAAAATGGATTTATTGGGTGTAGCGTCCTATACTACGTCATGCCGAAGGAGTTTGGAGCTCCAAAAACTTTTACGCACAATAATGTCCTATATGTATTACGAGCGGTAATATTGTAATAATGGCTTCATGTAATGGAAGCCTTTTGTTTTACATCGTGAGAGGGTAGGAAACGAGCGGCGGGCAGACATCGTTGTCGACAAGACTAACAAAGAATATTATTGTTATTATTATTATCTTCAGGTATTAATATGTTAAATATGTTTTATTATTAGTTTGATTCTATGTCGTCAATGGACGATGGGAACCCGAGGGGAAAGATAGCACCAAAAGATATTGTTTTATAAACTGATATTTGTTTTTAAATAAATGTCGATTTTTACTCTCACTTTATCCTTTCTTCCTTCCACCATCATAAATAAACGTACTATTACTGCACGTGTCTGAAATAAAATGTCGTTTTCACGTGTGTTTCAAAGATTTAAGATTTATTTATTCATAATATACGAGTATTAAAATTAAGTGTATGTGTACTGCGACGGCTTGTAACCAATATCGCTCTTGCTGCTACACGATCTATCTCAGGGCTTCGAATTGGGTGTATTACAACATTTTATAACTTACAATAAGATCATGCTTATTGGAGTCACAAAAAAAGTTACTTACATCAACAAATATTATTGAATTGTTTTCTACTAAATACAAAAAAATGTACATCATTTATATTATACACTAAAATCCATTTTCAGAAAGTGGGCTCAATTATAACTGCAGAGTATGTCATAAGTTATAAATGTTTATTTAAAATGTAATGTGTAATATGACAAATTGAAAATTTTAGATCTTGACTTTTCCACAGATCTCACGGCAGTATACTTTCATGTGAGCGGTTCTTTTAGGCTTTTGTCGAATTGCTATAAATCATATTTATATTACCACCACCGCTTAATACATTCCAGACGTTATTTTTTCATCAAAACACAGCGAGTCGTTCATCTAATGATAAACTATTGTTGATATATGAGTATGTCATACTGCTCTTATATATATATATTACATTATAAAGTAGAAAGCACATAACTAACTGGTAAAAAACTAATAGGGTTAGTACGTCACTTGCGGTACCGATCGCAATTTGGCGGTCACGATCTGTATGGATACCACTACTGTGTCATTTATTGTGGGCCGGGTGATATATTTGAATATTATTGCACTAATTAATTTTTAATTATATCCACCAACAAGGTTCTTTTTCTTATTTTTACTTTATTTTTTTACTGATATTATTTTATCTTCAACTCTTTGACCTAGATATAGTAGATCGGTTTGAATGCAAACAGCTGTCACATGCATAATTAATACAATTCAATTAGGTGGAGTTTAAAAGTTCGTTTTATTTATTTTTGATTTTGAATTACAATAAATTCGAAAAATAACTATATTGACGATGTACAAAAAAAAAACATAATATGTGATTTTAACTGTGTAGCATGTGTACGCACATGTGTATACTTTCAATTAAATACATTACGACGTGATTTCTTTTATCGACTTTAATTTTATTAATAATTAATATTTTTATATATTTAGAATAAGTATCATAAAAAAATATCAACTCTTAGTCCTATTTTATATATTTTATTTATAATACTATTAATTTTATGTTAAAATAATTCACTAAACATGTTATGTATTTGTACACGTATATCATCAAGTGCATATTTATTTAAGAAATAATTTAAGCCTATCCTAAAATTTACATTATGTACACAAAGCCAAGTTTATTTAGCTATTAGATTAATATTTTAAACTTATCGTATAAAATAACTAAACGTATACTTGTATAGATAAGATCCAAAAGATATTTTGTTTTGTATGTCTAAATAAATCATCTATGATAGTCATCATTAAAACACGTATATAATCATTTCAGTCCATAATATATACCATATACGAGTGTAATATATATATATATATATATATATATATATATATATATATATATATATATATATATATATATATATAAACCATAATGAATAATATTTAAATAGTAAAAATGTATATATGATGTATAAATATAAAATAATGATAGAGGAATAATATTATTTCGATATTTTTCATGTGTATACCAGAATCTTTGAGTTTATAAATATATATAAAGAAAATAATTTCGATGTTGAAGCGTATTTTAAATAGCTCCAGATTATAAGCTAAGGAATCATATGTTGCTGACCCTTGATCTATATACGTAATATTGTGAATGAATTTGTTCGATGACTTCAATAGTTCTTTTTTTATCTACATATGGCTATAAAATGTAAACCAATAAAAAAATAAAAATAATAATTACTTAAAATTTACTGAGGTCCATTTGGGATGTAAATAATAATGATAAATCTAGATTAATCTCTTTAAATTCATGAAGAATAGAATATAAAAAATATATGCTCGTTAAAATGACTGCAAGTAATATAAATATAACGCTTGACAGATTAAATACTAAAATCGTACAAAAGTATTCGTGTAAAAGATATGATAGCATATTCTAAATAAAACAACTAAATATATATAATAATGAATAATAATATAATGACAGTAATTTTGTTGTGCATGTTATACTAACTTATTTTAATTTTATAATTAACGATTGTATGTCGTTTCGTATGCATATAATATGCATTAAAATGAAATGTCAGTGAACGTTGAAAGTCGTCTATGATTTTGATGTTTAACGGCAATTTCACGGTGAATGTTGTCAATTTCTACAAATTCAATATACATTATAATAATGCGGACCATTTATGGTCATTTGTTAACTTGCACAATAGATATTCAGTAAATGCTGGCATTTAAATTTTTTAACAAGTATAACGCAATAACGCAAACATTCAGCAGAAGTACGAGAGGTTCGTACTACAAAGTTCACAACACAGGTATTTGTTAACATTTTGATCAAATCTAGTTAAAAACAAAAGATAAATATTTCGTTAAATGAAAAATAACTATTTGTCATACATCGGTTTCGTCTACTCGTTGTTATTCGGCTTAATCCGTAGAAAAATTTATTGTATACCATCGACAAACAACTTAAATACATAAAAAAATGTTGTTAAATTAAAAATCGAGATAAATGTTAAATAACCATTGGTAAATAACGATATTTCTTATGTATCGTTCGTAAAAAATTGATCAATATTCAGTGCCGATTTTGAAATAAGCGAAAAACAATAAATATCACTGCAAATGGATTACGTGATAAAAACATTTTTTTTATCGCTAACATCGGTGGTGTATTTAGATTTTTTTTTTTTGATTGGGAAGATGGGACTAATCAGTTACACATGTTATTACAAAAATATTATTAAAAAATTATCCATCTTTAAAATATTTTTTTTTTGCTTTCAACAATACGAGTAAATCACATTTTGAAAAAAAAATTGTTTATAGAAGCCTATATTTGTTTTATACTATTTACAATTTTACGATATAATCGTAGGTTTCCTGAAATTTCAGAAGGGCTGAAGGCTACAACGCCATCAGAACCAACCAATCTAACCAACGTAATACGTAATACTATGTAGTCCGAAAACTGTGTGGCGGTATTTATAATATTTTTCAGTAACATTCTAACATGTTTCATGTTAAATAACAGGCTGTATTCTCTTTTCAAAACTCGAACAAAATCCTATCGTGAATGCCGACCCTGATGGGTGGTGAATGATCATGCTTACGTATTATCGTATTACGTATTGACGTATTTAGGCGAGGTTCAGAGGCTCCATTTAAAGCGATCAGCATTGTTTTACAAATCTAACCCTCTGTTAATGAACAATTATGTTAATTCGCATAAAAGTTTTTTTTTTTCAATTATGTTCCAATACGTGAGGAAAATTACATTAGCAATCGAACGCCGAATTTCTGTGTATTTTAGATAAGTCGAATATTTTGCCACAAATTTCAGTGCGCGCATTGACGTTGACCGGTGTCTATCAATACTCCCCGTGTCTTTGTTTAAACATGTACCCCAATACATAGGTAGTAATAGCATTTTCTGACTAATCGATTAAACATAAAGAAGAATTCCCGTATAGTTGTTACATAAATATAGCGAAATTAAATCATCCGTTGGAAAAAATTATGACATCCGTTGCGTGTTATTTAATTTTTTTAGACTTTCTTGTATTATTATTTAATTCAAGATAAAATACGAGTTTTTTTGGGTTTTTTTTTTTGAATTAATCTGACTATTGAGCCGATAGTTTAATTCTAACCTACGCTACGAAGATGGCTTGGAATAACAAATGTAACCTATATATGAATGTATTGCAACTTTGTGGGTGTGTCCCGGGTAAGCATCACAGATTACGACTTTATAAGGATTTTTAAGTGAATAATACAAATTTATCAACTTAGAAAAGTATGCTCGTTCATTCAAATATGTTTTAAATTTAAACTGCATACACATTATCATTCAAAATCGATCAAAACAATAGTATAATTAAAAATAAATTAATGCACATCGTTATAAAAATTGTTTTATTCTTCCCATATGGTGTAATTTTATTGCTTGATGAATATTTAGTAATAATTTAATATTATGTATTATGTTACACATGTAATAAGTATTATTTAATTTAAATTTATTTTTTGAAATTAAACGCCAATAATAAAAAAATATTGAAAATATAATTTTGCGATAAATAAATGTTTAAACATATTCTACGAAAATAAAACATATTTATATTCTAGACACATTATTTATTCAGTTTATATTTCAAGTCCGGAAATTGAAGAATATTAACATATATAAGGGGTGGATATATATCTCAACAACTTTAGTCGTGTCAACTGTAATTTCCACATGTGATGACATTTTCTAAAATGTATCTCGTGAACTCTATAATAATGTATTCAATCATTTTTACATGGTATGGGATTCAAAATAAAAGTTAATCAGTTTTATATTAAACCACGAATTTGTTATGAAAACATATTTAAAACATAATTTAATACATTATTGTATCTTAGGTTCTTTTAACTTTTTTCTTGTTGAATTTAGTTAATATTTAGAATTATGCATTATATATTAAGGTTCACTGGTGTAGTTGATTTTTTAACAATTGAAAGTTTTAGTTATACTATAGTTCTATTTGTAAAATTATCTATATGATAGCAAAGTAAGGTTGATATACGAAAAACAAATTGATAAGTTTTACCTTAAATGTCCATAAAATTAATAACAATTAAATCATAACCACATGTACTTAAGCCTTTGATTAACTGTGTACAAAAGTAATAATTTTATTTTTCTTCTGTATTAAAATAAATTACATATTTTTACTGTAAATAAATGATGTCAATCATTAATCTGAATAAAATATTATCCAGTTCATATTAAATTAATTATATAAAGGTCAGAAATGCAGTTTATTATTTAATATATTTACGTTGATTTATACATTTTTATTTTTTTAATCTACCATATCTTGTTAATATTTTGTATGAATTGTGTTCCATAACCATTTGAAAATATTAAACAATAAACATAAAATAATAATAATAATAATCGAAGTATCAAAATAAATCTATAAATTGTTTATATGAGTGAATCGTAAATTCGTGTTATAAATATTGGATTCGCATTCTCAGTATGCATCTTTGGTAAACATGGTTGCTTAAAATGGTACTCTAAAAAATACTGAAATATGATTGCCAAGTGTTCAAAATAGCGTTTGAACGTGTATCAAGGAAACAATAATTGATTATTTATTAACGTATTAGTATTTTATAAATGTATTTTAAAGTTTAAATTATAAAATACATTACTCATAAGTTTGTAATTTTTAAATTTATTGTCACGCGGAAATAAGTATGCGTGTTAAAACTTATTTTCCGAACAATTTTTTACTTCCATGTAAATATATGTAGCACAATAGTTCTTATATGGAATGAAAATCATAATTTTACTGTTTAAATATATTTTGTAAATATCATTATTCATTAATACTAATGAATTATTTTATCATTATTTTGTGTTAGGCAATTAGTAGAGAAGTACAGAGAAAAGAATAAAAAACTATGCATGGTGTTTATAGATTTAGAAAAGGCGTATGACAGGGTGCCAAGGGAAGTTTTAAGGTGGGCATTAATGAGAAAAAATGTCCCAAAAATGTATGTTAATTTGATCCAGGATATGTATGAAGGGTCGAGTACTAGTGTCAAGAGTCGGTGTGGAGTATCAGAAGGTTTCAGTATAGGAGTAGGTGTGCACCAGGGGTCAGCTCTAAGCCCCTACCTTTTCTCAGTGGTAATGGATGAGGTTTCAAAGGAGATACAGGGTGAGATACCATGGTGTATGATGTTTGCGGATGATATAGTTCTGATAGGAGAAAACCTAGAAGTTGTCAATAATAGGTTAAATGAGTAGAGGTTAGCCCTCGAAGAAAAGGGATTGAGAATTAGTAGAAATAAAACTGAGTATATTGAGTATGATTTTGGACAAAGAGACCAAGAAGTTGAAGGAATGAGGAGACAACTGACAATAGATGGTGATGTGATAGGTGAAGTTGAGAGCTTTAAATATTTAGGATCTTTTGTTCAAAAGGACGGGGGGCTTTGACATTGATGTAAAACATAGGATTAAGTGCGGGTGGATGAAATGGAGAGAAGCATCGGGCGTGTTATGCGATAAGAGAATTCCAATTAGGCTGAAAGGTAAATTTTATAAAAGTGTAGTGAGACCAACTATGCTGTATGGTTCAGAGTGTTGGGCGGTTAACAGGAGAATAGAACAAAGTATGAGTGTCGCGGAAATGAGAATGCTTAGATGGTTGAGTGGAGTGACAAGAGAAGATAGAATAAGGAATGAATACGTGAGAGGTAGTGTTGGTGTAGCGCCAATTGTGGACAAGATGAGAGAAAATAGGCTAAGATGGTTTGGGCATGTGATGAGGCGAGAGGAAACGAATGCAGTAAGAGTGGTTATGAAGATGGACGTTGAAGGGAAAAGAGGAAGAGGAAGACCAAAAAAGAGATGGTTGGAGACTTTGGAGAATGACATAAGGGCTGTCGGTGTGTGCAGAGGAGATGTGATTGACCGAGTAAAGTGGAGGTGTAGGACAAGGGTGGCCGACCCCAAATAGTTGGGGGGAAGGCGAAGTAGAAGAAGAAGAAGATCATTATTCATTAATACTATATATGTGTGTGAGAGTATGAGTAGATCTCAGGGTGACTTTAACCGTTAATTATTGGTTCGGTTTCATAATTTGTTTTTGAACTTTATTTGCGATAAACGTTAAACTAAGTTATGTACAACAAACGGTCGTATGCCGGTATTACACTGGATCGACATTAGTCGATCAACAATATACGGTGTCGTGTCGAACGTGTTGTCGATTTGTAGATTATTATTACATACGTTCGATATTTATAAAAACTAATTTATTTATTTTCCCGCACCCATATCATCAGTTATCGTGCGGTTGTCGATTCAGTTTCCTTTGATGTTTACCGACTTTTTGTCGATCGACAAGTAAAAATCGAACGGAATTCGGTAGCAAATGTCGAATCAACGTGTTGATCGACTGATGTCGATCCAGTGTAATACCGGCTTTAACGATATAAATTAATTGGTTTGCTGAACGTTTTATGAGAAAAAAGTTAAAAAATTATAAGTTCTTGAATGATTTACTTAATACACGTTATAACATGTTATAAAGTTCTTCGTTCTTGAACATTTAATCAAAATAACGTTTTAAAGTTAAACGTTCCTATTGTTGAATTGCCATGTGAACGAAGACAACACACGTGGATATGGTGTTCTTTTAAATTTTACGTTCTTTGGACTTTTTAGGTATTGCTATTTTGGATCTACTAGACTTTATAAATTATCAATAATAAATAATTAACTACTATGATACGTAATACACTTTTAATAGTTTTATAATATTTTTTTCAGTAAAAAATTTCAATTATATTTTTAGAAATTATAACTATTTGTAATATACATTTTCAAATGTCATATAATTATGTGCGAGTTGTACACTCAATAGGTTGAAATTATTGTCTAGGTATGGTTTTATTAAAATAAAACGTGGTTGGATGCTTAATGCTGATTCGTTTGTTTTATTTTAATTTAAATTGATTACGACTGATTTCAAAAACGAGAACAAGTAACAAAAATTCAAAATAAACAAAATTACAACAATTCTTATGCTATCACAACTGGGGTAACAACATTGGGATTGACAATTTTGCTATAGGGACTATTTGGGTTAGACAATTCTGGGTAAAGATAACCGTATCCAGGTAAATATGCATTTGAATCTAATAAGTATTGCATAAATTTAGAGGTTAACTGATTTTGGGTTTGAGTCACTTCTTTACTTGCACGTGCAACAGCAGAGAAGTCCACGTCTGATTCCAAATATTCTGATTGCATGTCTTGTAATTTTTGAACATCACTCATCAAATTGAATAAAAGTTCAACCAAGTCATATAAATCTTTCTTTACTTGAGAGAATTTTTCATCTAAGTTTATGTTGGTTGGGACAGTTATAACCGCTTCACTTCCAAGTATATTAGAGTTGATGATAGAAATCGCCTGAAATCAATAACATAAGGAAATTGATTGTTAAAAAATTAAAATAGAAATTATTGATTTTTGATTAACCTATCAATCCTTCTGTACAACATAATAAAAACAAACATATAAACTTAATATCTAAATTAATATTATTGTTCTATAAAATTGCATAAGCAAATAATTATTCAGGGATAAAATAATTACAATTTTTTAGTTTTTATTAATAATTACTTTTTGATTTTAAGTTTTGTTTCATGAATACAATTATATAGTATAGTATAAATTATATACATGATTAAATCAAGTAGTATAAGTAATACAACTTTCGAGGATATTTTATTTTTTTTTATTTTCTAGTTCAATATAATGGAAATAAAAAATTACTTTTCGATACATTGATATATTAGGTACAGTAAATAACTATGAAAAATAAAATAATAATTGAAAATTTATTATTAGGAGTTCGTTATGTGATACACTTAAATATTATGTACAATATATTTTATACATCTATTTTTATTAAACATGTTTATGATTACTGCCATAGTTTAGTAATATGGGGTTTTATATTTTTTTGGTACAGTTGCTTACGTAGTAGTATGTAAATATATATGCTATAGTTATAGACGAATTCACCAAATGTCTAATGTTTAAATTAAATCAATTTACGAGTTCGTACAAAAATGATTTTTGGTCAAGATTTTTTTTGTTTTAGTAAAGCAATAGATCAACTTTATATAAAAGTATTTCACGCCTTGTTTTATTCATTGATTCCGGGTTTTAAAATGATATTTAATGTTTTAATAATTTAAAAAACATCCCGACTAGCTATAACACTAATTTGTAGTAAGATTTATTGAAAAATTAGAACAAATTAAATTTTAATTATAATCAGAATATTAGTAATATATATATTTAATACATACCACCAAACTGGAGAATATGACAAATTCCTTGAAAGCCATTTTTAATCACGTTTCCACAAATGATACAAATGTCTATAGAAATTTTAAATGATTATAATATTTGATATTTTGGCAATATTTATATGATTTTACTGTGTTTGATTTACCAATCTGTTGACGTAGGTGAAATAAATATTTGATAAGTCAAAAAATAAGAATAAAAAATATATGTACCAAAAGTAAATATTATGACGTAGATATATACTTCAATGTTTGTTCAGTGTGTATTATTTATCCATTCAAGTATCAACCATGTAATTATATTTAATATTTTATTATTAAGAATATTCTTCGTTCATCTGAAAATATAAAATCTAATAGAATATTGTTATTTTTTTTTTTTGACTTTAAAAATTGCAAAACCAATCTAATTGTAACATAATGCATGCATATGTTGTTTGTAGTGAAATCGAAACATGTTATAACATGTATAAACAAAATAGTCAGTGACAGTTGAACGTCATATTTAATACGAATGGATTTTTTTTTTAGTATCAAAAATCTCTGTAAAACTAACTTTTGAATATTAAATAATTGACAAATACAAATATTATAAAATAAAATAATTTATAAATATATAATTTTAATTATAACAATTTTATTATGAGGTACACAATGACTACCAAATCCATACAAAAGCTTTATCTTATTATATTTAAATTAATTTTTGAATGCTTTAACGCAATTTTTTTGCAAATTATTTAGTGTTATTTTTATACAATAAAACATTTAAAATTGAAATGAGTCGATTAATATTAACTAATCAGAAAAAATTAAAAAATACAGTGGTTCGGGATAATTATATTTTAATTAATAACTGCCATAATACATATTACAATATTATTATGTTTATAAATAATGTTAATTGTTAATTATACATTATAATATAAATAATAATCTACTATATGCTGTAGTTAATTTAACTGTCTGATATTAGAACCTCAAAAATAGATCTCGAGAATGTTCTTGAAATGGCTCGAAACCATGTACGTTGATTATTTTCAATTTGGCTACTATGATGAAATTATTGGTTTTTATCATTCGAAAACAACTACAATAAAAAATGTTTTTTTCGTTTTGATATAATTCTAGATTAATATATACTAATTGATACTAGTACTAATTGATAGATTAAATTTATAATTTTAATTATATGTATACATAATTGATCGACTTAAATATACTTTTTTATTTTCTATTCAGCGCATAAGTTGTTAAATATCGTATTAATTGCTATGTCAAATAAATATCCAATAGGTATAAAACTGATTATAAAAATATAGTTAATATATTGATAAATTATAAATATTGTGTCTCTATAATAACTGATTGATTTGTTATCTTAATAAAAAAAGTAAAAAAGAAAAATAATATATATATAATAATTAATATTTTATTATTTCATGTAATTTTAACTTGTCGCTTAACACGTTAATTTGACATAATTTATATTTTTGAAAATACGTACCATTGTAGTTCCCAAACATGGTGTTGGCTTGAATAAATAAATATATAATAATGTTACTGTAGTAAAGTTGTGCTAATACTATTATTAATTATTTATTTTGCGATTCTTAAAATAAATAATTTTTTTATCGAAATTGCGAGTAGTTAATTCATGTTAATTTTATATACAGCATGTTATTCTTGATTTCAACACTTTATTTGTATAAGTGTTTATGTAGTATGAAAATAATGTTAGAACTTTGGTATGATTGAAATAATTTCAACGCTGTAGCTGAACTATTTTCAAAAATAAATATATCAATATTTCAATTAACTTTTGTTTTTACGTCTCTTTTTTAACAGTTTCTAGGTTATGACTATCAACAGATACGACAATATTTTTTTAAAAAAAAAAAGTCAGCAGGGAAAACGGATTGTGTGAATTGTTAATGGGTAAAGAAAGTAACTATACTATAGAGTCTATAGTGGTCGACGGCGTTGCGTATGATTACGCGATAATTTTGACACATTATTTATAATACAGTGTATCAGAGCTCTGCACAGTCCGGTCTTTTTCGATCTTAGCGTATTGTAATTTTATGTGGTTCGGTCCGGTTCGGTCCCTTCCTCTAAAAAAAAAATTTGTCTGGTTTGGTCTGTCTTCAATTCAAATTTGGTCTCGTTCGGTCCGATCCCGTGATCTTAACTTTATATAATTTTATATATTTATATGACGTGGTAAAATAAAAAATAACTTCAAAATATTATATTATTTTAATTTAGATTATAACGTTTTGGGATACAAAAATAGTTCATCACGTTTTTATAATAATTATTATTCTTGTTGTTGACATCCATTATATAGATCTATAAATATAATGCAGGAACACGAGATAATGAAATTACCCGAATTGTGTTTTCAGTATTATTTCCAAATGTATACATTATGATTATTATACGTCAAGCCATCGTGAGTGTTGGTCGTCAGAAAAAAACTGTTGACTCTACAGACTATTCAGTACAAGTTATTTAGTCGTCTAATAAATTCTATATAGTATAATAATTATTTCATGTGCTTTTAAATAATAAGTAATTATTAGGTACGTGATATAAAAGTAGTAATGAATACTATTCATCGTCAGTGGCGCAACCGGAGGGGGAACCCCGAGTTTCAATTTTACTTTATCGGGCTGGTACGGTCCGGTTCTGGTCTTTGTTAAAATGTGTCGGTCCAGTCCGGTCTATTATAAAACGGACCGTGCAGAGCTCTATAATACACACTATAGTACGAGTTAAATTATTGAAATGGTTTAAAGGTCAAACGAGTGAAGTGACAACGTACGCACCGCAACATTTTAATGCTTTACTCTTAACTATCTAAACTATAAATGCTTTTACGAATAATTAAACAGTAGTGTAATAATCAATTTACTAAATCTGCACGAAAAGTTTAATACAACTAATTTTTGTTTTAAATAGGTGGGTACATTTCTTCTAAATACAATTTAAAATTACAATTTTTTTGTACTTCCAAGGATTTTTTTTTTTTTGGTATTAAAGAAAAACTTAAAATAAACTTGGGTATGATGTTGTTTCGACTGGATAATCAGTAGGTATCCTTTATTTTTCTTGATAAAATGAGACATTTTGTATTTAATGAAATACAAATAACAAACAAGTTTAGGTTAATTTTCTACTATATACAGTCTTGGTTTACTTTTATTTTTTACAAAGTTTAAAATGGTTAATCCGATAGTGTTCACAAATATTCATCAATACTATTTTTTTTGGAGAGTAAATTACATTGGCTCCTTGAAAATGTTTCATCAGATGCGATAATTTATATTTATTTGATTTGGATACTTTATCGTTAACTATAGTTTTAACTATAAATCTTAAAGAGAAAATTATTGCACTGTCATTTAGCGAACTATTGAGCCCTTATGTATAAACCCATTTGACCATTTAATGGTTTTTATATAATATTTTATTACGTACATAATGTTCATTTGTTTTGATGAGGTATTTGTAAAACAGTATTTATCTAAGCAGTCATATGAGTCCTCGTGATTATTCGAATTATTTGAATCTGTTGATAATGGCAATAATATAAATGAAGTTGCTTATAACGACCTAATGTTACCGGTATTGACGAATTGTCCATCTTTGTTTCTGATAACATTATTTTAATTTTTTTCTAACTTCTAAATGTCATTATTTATTAATATCATAATCGAAGTAAATTTATATGAAGTGTATATGATATTTATTAATTAGAAATTATGATCTATTATAAGAATGAAAAACCAACCAAAATTATTTCGATTCTACAAAAGTAAATATAATTTTTGATATAAATGCAACATAATAAATCGTCTGTTTGTATAGATACTATACAGAATATATCAAAATATAAGTTTTATTTTATTTTAATATTGTACATTAACATTTTACGACTCAGAACTGATTAAAACATAAAATATATTTTCTTTTTTATAGACAATTATGAAATTGTATACAATTTAATAAGCAGTATGATGCAGCAAGCATAACATTAATTGTATATATATGAATATGAATATTTTTGATTTTTACTTTATATTTGGGTTCAAATAAATGTTTTCTTGAAATATCAATTTAATAGTATTTTTACAAGGCACACAAAATATTAAAATTAAAATAAATTAACGTAAATCTTTCAAAATCATTTATTGAACATAATGATTTTATTAAAAAGCATAACAATTGTTTAGTTTAATATAATTTTGTAAATATTTTTTACAAACAATTAAAGTATCAGAAAACAATCAAATGTAATCATCCTTGATATCAACATTATCATTCAATGTTAAAGTTGGAGTTGAGTTCACCAAGGTATTTTTGTAGGCGATCAGGTATTGTTGGTATTTGAGGTAAGCATTTTTCAAGTATTGTTCAGCATTTTTTAATTTCGTTATTTTTTCGTTTAGTTTTGGTTCGTAAATACCTTGGTAGTTAAAGAGGGTGGAATAGTCGTAGCTCGATTGCGCCGTGAAACAAGCATTTGCTGCTGATAAGGCTAAATCGTACAAACTCTTCTTCAATTCATTGTAAACTAAAGAGTCTGTTGGGTAGTATGCCAGGTTCAAAGGTGAATTTAAAACTAAAGTCGTTGGAATATCAGCTACAGCAAAAGCTGCCACCTGAAAATTTAACAGAAATTAATTTTTGATGATCAATTACGAAGATAATAATAATAATATTTTGTAATATAACTATCATAAACAGTCAAAACAAAAGAATTAGTTGTAAGTTAAAATATGTATTATAAATTACATGTTTAAAATTATTATAAATGGTTTATTAAATCACTTTATATATTATCTAGAGTATAGAAATTACTTTTAAAAACGAATTTGAGATTTTTTTTAATTCTTACAATATATACATACATTTAATTTAATTTATTGTTTAATTAAAATTATTATTCTACTGGCTGTTAATTTATTATACTATATTAAAATATATTGAAAATATAAAACAATCCTATAAAATAGTACATAATTATTATTGTTGTACAAAGATTTCGTGATCTACAACAATGAAGTTATTTAAGTATCTTACGTACCAGAACGAGAGCGAAAACTGATAACTTAACAGCCATTTTTGCGTAGACCAATTTTAATAACTGTAGATACTGCAGAAAATTTGAAAATTGATTTTCAACTCAAGTCCACGGGTTTTATACGGTTTTTCGCGAAACGTTATTCCAACAGTGTTATTTCAGGTGTTTTCCGACGTGATTGTAACCTGTCAGCTACAATATTATATCAAAACAAATACGGATTAGTAAAGTGATTTTAGAATATACAGGAGGTTTGAAAATCTTTCACATAGCCTGCAGTTAAAATCTTATTATGACTGCAACTATTTCACATGATATCCGCCTGTAATATTTTAAGCGTGCATCAAACACACAATGGCTATAGTTTCACAATGGAAATTAGTTATTCATTTAGGCACCTGCCTAAAATGTTGGGATTAAAGTGTAACGTAATGTACGTTAAGTAAATGTCGGAAAATAATTCGACTACCCTGTATATACAATATAATACACAAGTACTTCGACTTAAACGACTTTCCATAATATACAAAACAAATATGCTTTGTTATTTTCATCAACATGTTTACTGTTCCGTACAAACATTCGAGTGTATAATAATATTAATAATAATATGTTGTCTATGCATTTTACGCGTACGCGTCACTTTTTTCATGAATTTAATATCGGATATACGGAATTGACAGTTTGATAGGTCACGCGCGTCATACGTCAATATTTTATATCATTTGCTCGTTAAGGGCTATGCCAAAACATCAAAAGTGGGTGAATTTAACAAAAAAATATAGTTTTTACTTATAATTATATGCAATGAAATTATTTATTTAAAATATAAGTATTCATGTAAATCTATTATTTTTTTTAAATGATTATTTTTAAATTACCTATAATGATTATTCTTGAATTTTATACCATTTAAAAGACAACTAAACAAACTTTGGAATCCGAAAAAATATATATGTAATATACATACATAATATTTTAGGTCATAAATTAAATAAATAACTATATTAAATGCAAAATACATTTTATACATTTTCATAAAAAGTTTTGTAAACGATTTGTAAATAGATATTGGATATAATAGTTAAATCTACTTATAATTAGAACATAATAAACAGAATAGAAATTAATTTACAGCTCGGCATCCGGTGGATACGGTCCACGGATTTATTTTAGTGGTGGAAATTAAATCCGGATTCTTTGAAAATCGACCAAATCCGGATTTTCTGATTTAAAAATCCGAGATTTCAGTTTATCATTGCAAATTTTCGTATTCTAATTATATAACTTGCATTACACAACTTTTAGACGTTCTTTAATTTCTCAGATAAAATGATGATGGTCTAAATAAGATACCTCAATAATTGATAGACATTTCAAGTCTCACGTACCATTATTTTTGAAGATTTGATTAAAAATGTATTTTAAGTCATCCGACTTATATATTATTTATTTTTATAAAAATATTTCTATTGACAACTCTTAATGTTTTTTTTATTTATAATTTATTTTGTATTGTGTGCTTATTATTATTTATATAAACTATAGAAAACAATCATTTTTTGTTTCTTCATAGATAATTAACTATTCTGATACTTATAAATTGTGATACTAATTTTCTTTGGTCTATTAATTTATAACATTCATTATTTGTTTATTTATTTCAAAATATTTTTATAGACAACTCTTAATGTTTTTGTTAAAATAAATTAATTTAACTTTTAAAATATTTAATTATTTTGTATTTACTATAAATAATTCTTAAAATAATACTAATTTAATGTTTTCAAATCCGAAATCCAGATTCATTGCAAAATCCGGATTTCGGATTTCGAACTTCAAACTTCCGGATTTTCCCCATCACTAATTTGTTTATTATGATTCACATTAAATTCCCTATTGATACAATTGGATGTCTTATGTCAATCGACTATAATCTCTAAAATGTTCATCAAAAGTAATAACTTATAAAAGTAAATTTTTTTTATCAACCACCTCAAAATATAATGGGTTTTTAAGTATTAGAACAGATACATACTTTCGCATATTATGGACATAATCTTACCGGTAACTATTGCAGTTTTAAACTCAATTTTCGATTATGATGGTTATTCGCTTGTTCTGAATTTAGAAACGTCTACAACTGTTAAATTCAGTTAGAGTTATTGTAGTATTGTAGCGAACATTAATTTGAAAAGTAATTTAATTATATTGAATGTTAGTATTTAGTATTCACTTACTAGTACCTAATCAAAATTAGCAAAAAATAAAAAATATATATAATGCCATGTTTTTTTAAAGTAGATGCATCGATCAATACTTGTTATTGAAAATACAGAGAAATTATGTGCCTTGTTTGTCGTGAATCCATTTCTAAAATGAAAAAATACAATATTAAACAACATTATGAATCTAAACATAAAGCAAAATATGAGGTTTATTTTTAATAAAATAAAATTGAAAAACCTATCACCGCTATTATTTTTTCATAGAATTATTCATCAACATGCATTTTGCGTAAAATATAATTGTGAGAATAACAAATTAAATATATATATTATTTATTTCGTACGAATCTATAGTCATTTGAAATTTCAAAGGTTTTTGCTTGTAATACAGACTATGGCGATGCGTTGTATTACTCCGCAGTTAGATGGTTAAGCGGAACTTGAACAAGAATTGGCACTTTAATAACGAATTTAATAAATGCTTTCAAGATTTCAAATAATGTTAAAAGTATTTTTAATTATTCTCCAATCCATATAATTTTTATATTAATAATATTCTTGTTGAGATTAAAATGAAAATAATAGATCTAGAGTCAGATGAAATCCTTTCATTCAAATTCTTCTTTTTGCAAAATTTCCTTTATCGTATTAAAAAAAAAAAGAAAATATAACGACAAAACACTTTATCATATTTGAATATACGTACGTAAATGAGTATGACTTTTATTACATAAAAATTAAAAATCCATGACGATCATACTCACATGACTATTTATCCATATACTTAGAGTAGTTACAAGTCATTTTGATGTTGAAGTTGAAAAAATCGTATATAAAATATTTTTTATTACCTATGTAATATAAATACATCAATGTAAATCAATAAAATATTATGTATTATGTATTATGAATACATCAATAAAAATCTCATTATACATTTTATTATTTACTAATTATTCCATTTATATCCAATTTTAACATATTTTTGTACTACGATTTCATTAAATTTATTAATAACGATATTCTTAGTACCATACTTATAACATTTTAAACAAATATGGCGGTATTTTCAATCAAATTAGTATGATTAAAAGAAATAATTAAAAGAAAGATAGTCTTTATTATTATAATTGTTATTACATGTTATTATTATTATTAATAATATTATCAGGCACGTGAAATATTTTTATTTTATGATTAAGACCTCAGTTCAAAAAAGGATTTAATCCAAAAACTGATATAGAACATATTGTAAACAAATCGGTTATCTTAAATATATCTATAGAATTAAGTCATATAAGTTATATTAAATACCATTAAACATTTGATTTTAAGTTATAATTTATAATAAGGTAACTAAAGTTATAGCATTTAAGAACTCTCTTAATTTATTATATTATCGTATATAAAATATTTTAAATTAAATTTAAAATAATTAAATTATTAAATAAAAAAAAAATAATGCAATAAAAATAATATAAATTATAATATTCCTTAAATTATATTAATACTATGAAAAATTGTACAAAAAAAAAAAATTATCAAAATTGTATTTTTCATAATAAAAAATGTATTTACATAAATATTTAAATGAAACACATAGCATTAATAAAAAAAGCAAATTTAAAAATTTCACAGCTTAATTAAGTATATATGCTAATTTTAATAGATTAATTCATGGTAAAATTCGTTAAGTTTCTATGAATATATGATGAATATATGATGAGTATATGTTTATATTTTTATTATTGGACATGCATTTAAAAATTTGAAGTCAATGATAACTAAACACTAATCTTAATAGATATGTAACATAAGTTACCATCATTTTCTTTTCAGTATCAATAAGTACGAATAACATTTTAAATGTAAAATTCCTATTTATATGATCTTTAGTTTTTTATAATTTATAGGTCTGTAATTCAATGAAGCACATTTTTGAAACTTATGTTTTTTTAACTTTTAGATTGACATATTATTTCTTATTCGAGGTGAAGTATGTAATTTACTCTATATGCATTAACTTAAATGTGAAAAACCTTTTTAAAACACATTTGTTTCTAAAATATTAAGGACCATAGTAAAACTTAAATGTTATTTTTTTTTCTTCAGAATTTATAACGGAGTGAATGACCTTTTTTTTTAATTGAAATTATATTTATCTAGTTGAAAATTGTAAAGACTATTATTAATATTTTAATATTTTTCCTATTGTTAATTTAAAATAACCGTTGAAAACACTTTGCTAGTTAATTAGTTTATAATTCAACACAGTACTCAGCATATCCTGAGATGGTACTTTACCTATTATAGAATATATAATAATAAAGTTATAACATTCAAACCACTGTTCTGGATTTGTTAAGATTTAACTCCAACAATAATATATGTACTACTTAACAATAAAAATATTATGCTATGGAATATTAAAACATACAATAGGTGATAAAAGTGTATCAATTATATCATTTATATGTTTATTAATATATTGTATACTTAACGATTATGATAATGAAAACCTATGGTGCAGATATATTACAGAATATATTGTAAAACTTTGTAAAATTAATACATTTATCATGCTTCACTTAAAATCTAAAATCTTACTACGTTGGTGATAAAATATTTATCACCTATATTATAAAAAAGTAGTAATTTGTTTCTTCAGACACAATTTTTTCGTTTCATGGAACAATCATAAATGTTTTGACAGGTAATTTCATCTTGCAGGTAAAACAATTTCGGCCCATAAAATCAAGAATTTATACTAAAAATTTGTTTGAAATGACATTGATTCTGTGATAACATAAACAATCTAAGTGCAATATACCAGTAAGTCCAAATGTATTAATTTAATAAAACCAAATTTACAACTGAGTAGGAATTATTTCTATTGTGAACGTTATTGGTCTCGTAGAAATTTATTGAGCCGTGAATGAAATCACCATAAAGAAAAACATAACCGTAAATAAAAGGAATACATTATTATAACCTCGATTATAACTGTATAACTTAACTATATAGAGAATATACATTATTCAATTTTTGAATGTAACTCGCATTAGATCTGTTGTGTTCGATGTAAGTACGTTTAATTTAATTTTAACGAAACTTGAATGGATTACAAATACTACTTATTTTGGTATATCGATATTTACTTAATACGCACAAGGGAACGATTGCTTATCGATAACACCATAACTGTTTAATAATAGTCCATGTCATGTATTATTTTTTGTGATTACTAAATGATATCATCGTTGCTCGCTGCACAATCTTTAATTAGTTTATGTCAAATTTGGGCTAGTACATAAAATATATGTTATTCAAAAACAAAAATGTCACTCAAATTAAACGTTGTTTGTTTTTTGATACACGCACACATTTACACACCTGTTTGTTATTATTATCAAAAACTACTCGTCACGACAATGCGTCGTTGCTGACAATATTCAACCGTTCTTTGATAATCGATTTCAAACATTCGTTTCCCTATTTAATCTCAACACCATAAATCAATCATTAAATAGGAAATTGTGTTGTTTCTGATAAGTGTGTGAATGTGTGTGTATGTGCGTGTGTGCGTGCGTGCGTGCGTGTGTGTGTGTATGTGTGTGTGTGTGTGTGTGTGTGTGTGTGTGTGTGTGTGTGTGTGTGTGTGTGTGTGTGTGTGTGTGTGTGTGTGTGAAAGAGAGAGAGAGAGAGAGAGAGTGTTAAGATTTTCAAGAACAAATGCGATATCTCAGTAATCTATTATATAATGTGGCCATTTGAGAGACAAATAGTTCCTGTGACATAATACCCACCCTGAAATCGGTGTGCTCGTTGTGTTTCGAATTTCATTGATTTTATGTTTATTGCCCATTCGATTTCACAATGATTCCTAAAGTGTACAAACAAACGAACAATTGCACCGCATATTGAGTTGTTATTGCACAAATTAATTTTTAAATTTAAACAGAAAACAACCAGGTAACCATCAGAGAAAATCGACCGGTGCGCCAACAAATTAAAACATTATTTACCACTGATCCGTATATATATATATAGATAAATCGAAATCGGTCAATTTATTACCGGGTATTTAGTGGTACTCAACAGCAGTATAAATGGAATTCAGATCATTCCTAGGAGCTTTTTCGTGAATAGGATTACGTAAATTACGCGAAATTATAATAATATTCTACCGTTTCAGTGATCAATGTATACATATAATTTTGATTCCATTGCTAAATACTCCACCAACAACATTGTTGTTCTATCAATAGAAAATGGAATTGAATACCAAACAGAGTATGTATAATGGGATTTAATTTCAAAACCTAGTACGAGCCCGAGAAACCAAAAACAGTTTCCCTGGGGTTATATGTCACCCTAATACGTCAACGATGTACGGTAACATGGGAATATAAAGTAAATTCAAATTATATGATATATATAGTTTATTGATATTATTCTTTCCACGTGGAAAAATAAATCCCAAATTTAATATTGAATAAGAAAGAAAAATATCGAGAAGTCGTTAGAAAACCCTTCGACGTAATCCACTTTAATAAATGATGTTTATATATATTTTTAATGACGGTAAAATATTTAACTTCACAAGAGAACATTTCAGAATACTAATTAAATGCAGTGGAATCTTGTTATTCAGACAGACAAACCACTAACGCATTGCACTATTTTATAAACAAATAGGACGTAGGCATGATAAAGATTCCCAGTTATAGTATTAGTGGCAGCAGTAGTAGCAGTGGCGTACTCACGGGGGGGGGGGGTCATGGGGTTTGAACCCCCCTCCCCTCATTGGCCATATTTTTTATATTTCATATGGGTATCACAATGCAATATTTTTTTACCAACAATATCACGGATGTTGATTAAGTGATTAAATAAATATAATAAATAAAAATAATAATTGATTATTGATTTTACTGATTATAATATAGTGGTTAATACCTCATTAGTTACCAGTACCTACCACGATTGACAACACACATTTTAAATTAATAAATTGGTTTTAATGTGTATTGTGATTTGTGATAATGTGAATATGTGATGATAACGTTAACGTACAGATTTCGTATTCATGTATGCTTAATTAAAATCTTTCGTTTCTGTGTTACTGTGTTAGTATTTACTAGTTTACTTCTTAGTTCTAGTAGTTTTATATTTATTTAACTAAAATAACTGGTTACTAACAGCTGAGGAAGTGGTGAACGATCTGGCAAAAAAGCCAAGGAAATTAGACTTTATATTATAATGTGTTAAATTATATATAATTTTTTTAAATAGAGCAAAATTTGTAATTCTTATAACCACGGGAGGTGTGGGGGATAGAGCCTCTACTTTCGTATTCTAGTATATTTTCAGAGCCCCCCCCCATTGAAAATTCCTGAGAAAGCCACTGAGTAGTAGTAGTATTAATAGTAGTGGTAGTGATTGTGCTTGTAGTGGAAAACATCGAAGACTGAATATACCACATTGAAGTTTAATGCAAAAATAATTATATAATAAGGGAAACACATTTAAAACAATCTCAAATATGATTTTTTCGGCTAAATGAAATAGAAATAATATAAGCAATTGTATGTAAATTGTATGTATGTAGTTTTAAAACCAAAACCGTTGCTAAATTTAAACTTGTAATACACAATTTCTTATGACATATTCTCTCATACCGGTGAATGATTATTCAATAACTCGAACAGCGTTACTACGTATAATATATGATCCATAAATGTATTAAACAAGCATGCATTAAGTACGTATAGTGAAAATAATAATATTAATTACGAAAATACGTTGGTTTAATTATTTCAAGTGAAAGAATAACCATGGTGTTCTGTTATAATTAATTTTAAATCCGTGGTTTTCGATTAGTTTTAAGCTGACTTGTATCATACCATGCAATTAGTAGTATAGTACAATATATATTACAAATTATACGTTGAATATTTGAATATTATATTATTTATTATATTATTTAGTTCGAAATTATTGCATGATATAAACGTGCACGCTTGTCATCTTATGTAATATTAGCAAACGATATATTTTGTGTGAAACTAAGTGCCTACTGGTGTGCTGAATACTACCAGAATCCGGTGACGTAACATGTGGAATTTATTTGTGATTAAGATGCTAAAAATCATTACTGACATTTAATTTCTTTGAACACAGTAAACAAAAATAATAATAATAATTGTGTATGGATAATACGATAACATGTGTTACCGTGTGCGGAGTTGTCGGTTATGTACGTTCGTGTAGAGAAAAATCGAGTTATTTTCGTGATCGATAATCTTGTGACCAACACGCATGTCCTAAGGGCCACTGCCACCGAAGGAGAAGAAACAATAATGTTTGGGAACATTACTTTTGAGTTTCGAAACTAGATTTGTTTCATTGCAAATTTTACAGACTGCTCGCGGTAATCCCTGACTGATGTTTTGGGACGACTGAGTGGTTCGAAATGCCACCGTCGAATTTGCTATCACCAAGGGATCAAAAGATTTAATGTGAAACTGCTTTAGCCGAACGGGTTCAATTGTGGTTTAAAAACCATAATATATATACCGGCTCATTAAATCCGAGATTTTCTCCGGATCGCGCATGAAATCAATTACTTGATGAACCAATATCAATTATTTTATATACACCACCAATATATATCGACGTTCGAAAGCGATAATTACCAGCGCCCTAAACATATTTTTACGAAATGTACATCCAACACTACCGTATACTATACGAATGCTAATCATATTATAAGTCTTAAATACAATACTTTTATATATATATACTTACACGTTTTTATTATACGTCTATGAGATTCATAATAAATGCAGACTCATTTTCAGCTCTACGCGTTCACATTGAAATTACTTTATTTAACATTTCAAAACGATTCGCTTCATATTATACAACTAAATATTTTTGATGATATTTACTCAGAAAACTATATATTTTTAACTGTAATTATAAAGATTTGTTTGATGAAATAACTTTTATTTCAAATTATTAATGAAAATTCATGTTTATAGCAAATTCATGGTATTTTATACTTATAAATGAACAACATTTTGAATTCAACAAATCAACTAAATAAAAGTAAAAAAAAATTAAACAGTAAAATTAATAAAGTAAATTAAAACACATGTTGTTTAATAAATGCAGTAAACAAATATTTTTAAAGACATGGCAGTTTATTTAAGATTTATTTATTTATTTATTTATTCAAGTATCATATTACATGTTTGCTCTAAAACCTCTTGATTTCTTTCGAATATTTATTCGTAATATTTAGATACCTGTATAGTTCTGGAATAATTAATTTAACTTATTCTACTCATAGTAAGTAAATAATTCTGTGTATTCAAAATTATATAATTTTTCACTAACAGAAAAAAAAAAAAATAAATAAATAAAAGTATAAAGCCTACATTGTTCTTAACATAAACTACATAGGCACGTGTCTGAGATTAAAAATGTTTGGTAGTTGTAAAATCAACATGGGTAAATTATTTTTAAAGTTTTTTTCTTTTTTGTAATCAAGGGAGAAAAAAGTATAATTCCTTGAACTATTTATTTGTTTCGAATTGAAGATTAAAGTAATAAAAAAAAAAGGACCCGATGGGCCTCGCTCTGCTGTACACTTGGGGGTGAAGTGCGACTCTTCATAGGATAGGTCATTATAATGGATTTGTTAAATTTGAATTCAATGATAGGTATCATTGTATACGAAAAACCATTCTGAACGGAGATGATATGTTTGTCTAGGATATAATACATTGATATTTATAAATATTGTAATAAGTATATTTTATTTTAAAACGATAAATATATTTTTTAATTAGGATGGGTTGGCAGTTGCATACAACGACATAGTTTGTCAGTCTAGAATATTATACATTATATTATATATTTTACATGTAATTTTATGTCAATATTCGCTGTTCAAACGCTTATAAAAAAAAATTGTGACATACGATTTTAGATTTTTTTTTATCAGTTAAGGAACAACTTATAAAAAACCTTGTATTAAATTTTCAAGATTTTCTGGTCGGCCAAAAATGTTATCGTTATTTTAAAAAAAAATACTTAAAAAAATTGAAAATTTCAATTGTCTATAAATAGCTCAATAAAAGTCAAAATACTTGCGTAAAAACTCCCGTTTTTCCCTTATTTTTTAAGGGGTTTTCCGTCGCATTTAAAAAATATTGAAAATTTTACTTTTGACCCCCCAAAGTACCAACTAGATTCACTTTCCTTTCAGAAAAGTTGCTACATAAGCAAATCGAAGCATTTTTACTGCCAAAAAAGGTGTCGTCAGACACAAAAATTAAAAAAAAATAAAAATAATAAATAAAAAAAAAATAAATAAAAAAACACACATCATTGTAAAACCAATAGATTCCATCACTCCGTTCAGAATCTAATATGTGCCTATAGTTATTTCGAATGTTACTATTTTTATTTAATTTATTATAAAATAAGTCTAACAAAATATGTGTCTTATAACCAGGGCTTATAACTTATAGCTCTAAAAAAAGTTGTTATAAGCACTTAAATATGCTCTAAAAAGTATTCATATAAGCGCTTAAATATGTACTAAAAATACTATAATGTGCAAAAAAAAACGTTTGTATATAAAAATTATTATTTTATTATTATTATTTATTATATTGTTTTATAATTTTAGCTTCGATTATTAAAAAAAAAATTGAATAATATTACATTGGAATTATTGTACTTAATTGTATCATGTGGTATTCATTTATTCTGCGATTATTCTGTTAAAAAAAAAATATACCCGAATACCTAAAAACTATAAAAATAAATTACTTCAGTACAAGCTAAAATTATATACAATTATAATGGTTTCCTTATCGATGGGATTACGAAGTTTCGGGCGTACACTTTCGCTACGTCGCACATAGGAGTATTTATATGAAAAAGTCGGACAAAAGTCGAAATTACAAAATTAACAGTAATTCCCAATAAAGATATTTTTATTGTAACTCAATAGCCAATTAATTAAGTTGTACCGATTAAGACCGTATCACTATTTCCCCCAACTCATACATGTCATCCAAACTTTGTCATATGAATGGAATATTTTTTGTTCTCTGTGCTATATGATATCGTTTAAGTTTGTATTTAGTTTAATTTGTATTATATTCTTATTTAACATTACAATCTTTTAGACATGGATAAAGAAGGTATGTTCTTTACATTTTATGATTTTGTATCATTTTATATAACTGAATTAACGAGTTTTTAGGCCTTCATTTACATATATATTAGCACTATATTTTAAATTATGTTTTTAGAATTTAAGTAATTTTGTTCACTTGTCGGGCCTTGTCGGGCAACTTTTTACCAGGCAATAATTAATTTATACTCTCCTTAAACAAATTAAAAAAAAAAAAATGTCCGCATTGTTCTGCTATTTTGTGTGATGTTATTTCAAAGTCGAAAAATGAATAGTTGATGTCCAAAATGCATATTATAATAAATATCTAAGAATAGTGGAAAATTTAGTTTAAAACATTATTTACTGCTTAAAATGAACAAAAATGCTTTTATTCATAACTAAAGTATTCTTGCGCAATGGTCCATAAGTTCTAATGTGTTAACGTTTGCAGCTGGCGTAAGTCAGCGTTCTACAGGTAACACTGACACATCAATAATTGTTAAAGAGATTACAAAAACGCCCACACGTGCTACAAAAATTCGCAAAGCTATAAATGCTAAAAAAAATCAAACGTGTATTGTGAAACACACCCTTCAAAAAGCTCTTTCGATATTTGTAGAAGGTAACTTTACGAGAAAACATTGGGAAATAATTTATAGTGCTAATAAAAATATTTATCCTTGCTATTCTCTTATTCAAAAAGAAAAAAAAAAATGTTATCCAGATGAAGAATTTATACTTGTAACTGAAACCTGCACCGAAATTCAGTTACAAGCTTTACTTGACCATTCTTCAATGCGAATTTGTGAATATATAATGGAGGTATTAGATATATGTACAAATGAAGAAAAGCGAAATTTGGTATTAATTTCAAAGTGGGGTTGTGATGGTTCGCAACAATCACAATTTAAACAAAAATTTTTAGACGCCTCTAATAGTGACGCAAGTATTTTTCAAAGCTCATTTGTTCCGTTAAGATTGATGGTCGTTATAGACGGAAAACAGGACAAAGTTATCTGGCAAAATCCGGTTCCTTCTTCTGTTAGATTTTGTCGACCAATAAGAATACGTTTCATTAAAGAAACACAAGATGTTATAAAAGAGGAAATAACGTATATTGAAGACCAGGCTAAAAACCTCAATAAAACAGAAATACCTACTACTAACGGACAAATTGAAATTTTACATAAATTAATTCTTACTATGGTAGATGGTAAAGTATGTAATGCTGCGACTAACACAACATTTACTATGCGATGCTATATTTGTGGACAGACTTCCAAAAAGTTTAATGATTTAAAGGAATCTGGTGAAGTCAACGTTGAAGCACTTAGGTTTGGGCTCTCTGTTCTTCTCGCGAGAATTAGATTCTTTGAGTCATTATTACACTTGTCTTATAAAATACCAATACAAAAATGGCAAGCACGAACAATTGATGAAAAACAAATTGTGAAAGAAACAAAATAAAAAATAAAAAAAAAATTTCAAAGAAAAAATGGGGCTTTTGGTTGATATACCAAAACCTGGGTTCGGGAACACCAATGATGGTAATACGTCAAGGAGATTTTTTGGAGACCCTGAAACATCCTCTCAAATAACTGGGGTTAGTTTAGTTTTAATAAAAAGGTTAAAGGTAATTTTAGAGGTGATTTCAAGTGGTTACAGCATCAATGTTGATAAGTTTGCTGAGTTTACTTATGAAACCGCTAAAATGTACGTTGAATTATATAGATGGCATCCAATGACACCAACAATTCATACAATTTTAATGCATGGACCCAAAGCAATTGAACATGCCATATTACCTATTGGCCATTTATCAGAAGAGGCAGCTGAGGCTCGTAACAAGAACTTTCGGCAATATCGTTTGAATTATGCTAGAAAATTTTCAAGGATTCAATGTAATAGAGATATAATGAACAGACTTCTATTAAATTCGGATCCTTTTATAAGCAGTACACGACCAAGACAAAAAAAAACATATAGAGCCTTTACAAAAGAGGCAATAGAACTACTAGAAGCAGGTACACCAAACGCAGTTAAAGAAGACGAAAATAATGACAGCTATGATGAGGAAAATGAAAATAATGACAGCTATAACGAGAAAGACGGAAATAATGACAGTTATGAAGAGGAAGACGAAAACTTAACATCTGATCATTAATGGCCTTAAATATTGCTTTTTTTTTGTAAATAAACTATGACTTATTATTCAATGTTGTTTTTAAGTCTTTATTGACCATTTAATTTCATAAAATAATTATGTCCGACTTTTTCATATAAATACTCCTATGTGCGTCGCGCGTTAACCTAACCTAACCTAAATTCGTGTAGGTATATATAGTTTCTTCTGATATTATTATATAAGTTATATAAGAAGAAAAATTAATTAATACGAATTAATTACTAATATGAACAATTAATATGACTATAATTACTTGTTATTTTTAAGAAAAAATGTTTTATGTTAGGTATTAAAAAAAATCATGCAAAAATCCAAAAATAAACGAAAAAAAGCAAAATAGCACTTATACTCCGAAATATACAAAAATATGCAACATAAAATTTCGTATGTAGTTTCTTACTTATCTGAAACAAATTTATAGCTCACATAGGTACCTCTAGGACCTCTCAAAAAAAATATGCAAATGCTAGAAGTTATGAGCCCTGATTATAACTATCATTAAACATATACGAATATATCTCTAAGAAATAATTATAAAATATAATTTAATCTATTCTTATTAGTAAGTATTGTTCTGATTCTTATAGATTCTGAATTATATAAGGAACGATATTATTTCTTGAACCTAATATTTTATTATATGGTATAAATAAATAACTTTATTATGTAGGTATCTTTATTTAATTAGCTTGATATAAAGTTATTCATTCTTATTACTTACATAATAAATATATAAAGGTGCTTTGTCTGGTTTGCTTGTTGATAAACAAAAACAAGAAAAAGTTATGTTATATTGACATTTTAGTTTTTACAATCTACGGATATTTTTTAATATATTTTTGAACATAAATAGTTACGATGTTGAAAACGATTAGTAATTATACCATTGTATAATATAAAAAAAGGCTAATACGTTAAAAATAATTTCACAGTTCCAAAAATTGTATATCCCTTACAACTGCATAAATAGTTTTGCTTATCACGAAAATAGTTACCCCATCCACTTGCCTGATGGCAGCTGATTGATTGCAACCTAGCAAGACCTTTTCTTCATCCCATTCACAGTAAATGGGTCGATACACTGATGATAGGGATTTCCATTGCTAATTGTTGCCTAGAGGCTTAATGGAGAAATAATACATTTCACTGCCCTTAGTTCCAAAAATAAATAACCATGTTTTTGTTTTTCAAACAACTAAAAAAAATGTTTAATAATAATAAAAATTGTTCAAAGAAAAAAGGCTTTTTTTGTATGGTTGACGAAAAAATATAAAAAAATCAAAAAGGAGAAAACGAAACTTGAAGAACCTATTAACCAACCGAGCCTTAAGTGACAATTTTCTGTTCGTTTCCCCGTAATATGTCCTCAGTCGCTTAATGAGTTTCAGGGATAATTAATTTACTCGGGTTGAGTGAAGGGTTGTTGTTATTATTGTCAACGACGTACAAAGTTCTATTACACATTTTTAAACCATGTGAATTGTTTACCTATGAACGGTGTACATTATACTTCAACCAAACTGTTGTATGCATGCGAATTAATTCCAGTAAACGCACGTCATTAGGAGAAGAAAAATAAAGACCCTTTGAGAACAGTATTACTTGGTTTTGTTTACAGTGTTTGTAAAAAAAATAATGTACATATAATACGAAATTTTTCTATTTTAAAACGCATAATATAGTTTTAAATTACACCTAAACACAAAAGTTCTGTACACTACTATTTTTCTATAAAATTAAAACAATGTATTTTATTTATGGTAGTAAGAGCATTTACATCGAATAGTTTTAATTAAATAAATTCCAGTATATTGATTTTAATATTTTAACAATTATACCTAATATTAAGAAAATAAACAATTACAAGAATAATAACCTAACCTGGCCACTATGAAGATACCACGAAGAAATAAACATAATATAGGGAAAAAAATAACATAAAAAATAGCTTAAAAAATAAATTTTTAAAAATGAATATCTCTATAACATATTACACAGTGTGTAAACGATAATTGGATACGCCTAATATTTTTGCCTAGAGCAATCCAATTAGAATTCCGTTTTTTTTTTAGATGGAAGTTATACTTAACAATACATATATTTATGGTATAAGAACTTAAATCTGTTGATTATACTCGCGCATGCGCAACGCAACTTTTTTTCTTAAATGGTAACTTCTATTTTTGAACATTAATTATTTTTAGATTCTGAACGGAATGATGGAATCTATTGGTTTTACAATGATGTGTGTTTTTAGATTCTGAACGGAGTGATGGAATCTATTGGTTTTACAATGATGTGTGTTTTTTTTTTTTTATTTTTTTTTTTTTTTTGTGTCTGACGACACCTTTTTTGGCAGTAAAAATGCTTCGATTTGCTTATGTAGCAAATTTTCTGAAAGGAAAGTGAATCTAGTTGGTACTTTGGTACAATATTTTTTAAATGCGACGGAAAAACCCTAAAAAATTAAGAGAAAAACGGGAGTTTTTACGCAAAACCAGTTTTCGACAAAATTAAATTTTTTATTTTGCTATAACTCAAAAACTAATCGATGTAAATAATTGAAATTTTCACAAAATGTTTAGATTAGCATTGTCTATACACCGTTAAATTTTCAAAGTATTTTGACTTTTATTGAGCTGTCAATAGACAATTGAAATTTTCAATTTTTTTAGGTATTTTTTTTTAAAATAACGATAAAATTTGTTTGGCCGGCCAGAAAATCTTGAAAATTTAATACAAGGTTTCTTATAAGTTTTTCCTTAACAATCTAAAATCGTAAGTCACAATTTTTTTTTATAAGTGCTCAAATTTCCAATTTATACGAAATATGTAAAAATTGCGAAAACTTGCAAGTTATTTTGTAGATAAAAATTCATAAAAGGTTCAAAATTTTAACACTATGTTATCTATAAGCTACTCTTCAAAAATCTTTAAAAAAATTTCTTCCGGACTTAGAGGAAAAATTTTATGACTGTTTGAAATTTAAATATTTACGAAATTGCATAAAATAGCCATTTATTCTCAAATGATTTTAAATATTTGTTATAATTCAAAAAGTATAAGTCGCAGATTTTTGAAATTTCTACCAGCTGTTAAGATTGGTATATCCTTTATGTCATATTTTTTTCAAAATATAATATTGATTTTTAAGCCAATTATCGGCATTTAAAATATTCGATTTTTTTACATTTTTTTTTTATTTTCGGTGAAAAGTTTTAGCAAAATAAAAAATTTGATTTTGTCGTAAACTGGTTTTGAGTAAAAACTCCCGTTTTTCCCTTATTTTTTTAGGGTTTTTCCCGTCGCATTTAAAAAATTTGAAATTTTTTTCCTTTTGACCCCCCAAAGTACCAACTAGATTCACTTTCCTTTCAGAAAAGTTGCTATATAAGCAAATCGAAGCATTTTTACTGCCAAAAAAGGTGTCGTCAGACACAAAAATAAAAAATAAAAAAATAATAAAAAAAAAAACACATCATTGTAAAATCAATAGATTCCATCACTCCGTTCAGAATCTAAAAAAAAAAAACCGTTATACTTAAATACCTTTTAAAATGGTTTCTCATGAAAAAATGTAGTTCTGGATAAACTATGAGTTATATAATTGTGTACCTTAACATTTAACGGGTGACATGTTTGGAACTTAAATTGTTTATGACCAAAATTTTAACACTGCGTATTCATATTAAGAGATTTAAAAAATATTCCAGGAGAAAAATATTATATTTAATATTGACAATTATTTAAATGATAAATTATAATATAGTCTTGTTTTAGTAGTTACAAGTATCAAATTGGATCTACTAGAGTATGTATATTTATTTTTGTAATTTCACTATTTATTATTTTAATTGTTTTTTTTTTTCACTCTTTTGGTAAGATAATTAAAATTTATAGGTTTAGTAGTGACATTGAATTTGTTTTTTCACTTAATGCTCATTTATGTACGTCATTATTATCCTACGAATTTTCTTGTTTACTCATCGTTGTGTAATATACGTAAACATTTTATTGTACTTGTTAAGTAATTTAGATATTGATAAGAAATAAAGATTATTATATTGCAAGATACATTGTGTTTTACGAAACACGAACAATCATTTTCAACTAAAAATTAATTTAAATTATTGTTGTATTAAATTATTTTTACATTTAAACGAAGATAAACGTTAATTCCACCACGAACGGTATGTATTATTTTATAACAATTTTTTCTAGTCGCAAATTTAAATAACCTAATCTGTAATAATGGCATCAGGTTTTTTGCAGTAGATACTTTATATTGGTTTTAGGTGACGGATATCCAGTCAAGGGAAGCTGGTCTATGGGTGAGGGAAGATCGAAGTGACGGGGTTTCAGCGAAAAAAGAAAGTGGTTAATTTTTAGGGTTCACGAATGCGGAAAAACGGGAAATTGCCGTAGGACAGGATATTGGGGAGAATTTTCCGTTTACTCTCCGCTTCCGCGGGACGAAAAACGAACGTGATGAGAATATCCAACAGACAGCTTCCTTTTACTATGAAAAACGAAGGAGAAGATTGGTTAAATCCAAAATAAAGGATCGTCCGGTTTGACGGTCATGGAAACGGTAGCACGGGGTTTGGGTCAACTTGTTCTATCTTATTTTTCAAACTAGCACCAAGAATAAGGGTGTATAAATATAAGCTTCCATATACGTGTGCTCGTGTGTGTATGCAGTTATTTTAGAAATTATCATAAAAAAAAATATATAGACGTGAAAAATCTTTTGATTTTAAATAAAACTATAGTCATCGTGGTCGAAGTACAATGTGGAATTAGTGATAATGTTGTTTCGAAATTTATAAAAATCATTGATCGTTAATTTAATATTCAATTTTCTGTTTCATAACTTAATACGTATGAAATAGGCACATTGTAAGACGCATGTAACGACTAATGAGAAATATACACACATATTTTACCGAACAACACAACAATAAAATTTTATATTGAAAAAAAATGTAGTCTTTTGATATTAAAAATATATATCGTTTTGTATCTTTGACGATAAAAACTTTAATATTATTGCATTGGGGTAAAAACGCTATTTTTTTACTAATAACAGTAAACTTATTTACATTACTTTAAGTATTATTAAAATAGTTGATAAATTGTTTGGCATTATTTATTTGATCATTAATTGTTAAGTCATAGAATAATTATATTTATATGTTTTTTATATGATTTCCATTAATTTGTATATTATTACGATTATTATTATAGTCAAGATGTTGTAGATCAGAATAATAATTTAAAAATATTAAATTTATTTTAACCCTTAAAATATCTAATCAGTATATACAACATAATATATATCTTAAATAATAAATAAATATGATTAAAATAATAATTTGAATCGGTTAAATGTATTGAACAATTAATAACATTTATAATACAACCGTTGATTATAAATAAAACCAGTGGCGCCGAAGTTTGTAAAATGTGGTCGGGCAATTTCAAAACTTCGCGGCCTCAATATCTTAAATATTTTCATAACACTATACATTTACTTATAACACAATTATGATGCGAGTATAATGTGGCCTACTAGCCACATTTTGAGGTACCAGTCACATTTTGAACTACCAGCCATATTTTTCAAAAAAGAGGTCGGGTCACGGCCCGACCTAAACATGGACTTCGGCGCCACTGAGTAAAACAGTGATATATAAATTGTGCTCACATTAAACCGACTCAGTTACACGATATGTCAAATACATTGTAAACAGTTATATTTTTGGTTCTTCTATAATCAAAATGTTTTAATGACTGATATGATATAATTAAATATTTTTTTAAAAAAAAAAAATTAATTAAATTTGTTATGTTAAATATGTATTAAAAGTAATTAGTGAGCTATTTTTAAATACTATAGAGTTAAAAGTAAAAATCATAACTGGTATAATAAATTATATTTTTTAATATACTCATTAATTTGAAAGGTTTTTTTCTGGTATTACAAAGACAATTTGTTATCCAAATAAAATATACATATACTTTAGGTAATATCAAGTTTGTTGAATAATTAAATACACTGCGGTTTTTATTTATTAACATAATTGTTTTTTAATCATATGCGATTTATTGAAATGAAGATACCTTAACAAAAATAAATTTAAAATTATTTAATATTTTATGGACAATCCATTTTTTCCAGTTTTTTCTTTCTAAAAACGTTTCTAATTATACCTAATGGATTAAGAAACAATGTACTCATATTTATAACATATTTTACACCTCAATAATATTTTTTATTTATAAATGGTTTTCCAAGTATATATGTATATGGATATATTAGTAAAACACGAAGAAATTATTTGATCTTAGTATCAAGGTGAGTTAAAATTGTTGGTCTGTTACTACGGGCAACGTTGAAAGTGTTTCTTCTTTGTTTTGTTGTTAAAAGAAAAATCGTTAGTGGTTATAGACTATTTCATTCCTAAATCATTAGGGTCCCTTAAGGAGAACTTTCATAATAATGTTTAAGTGCATCACAACATTATTTAGAGGTATTTTAAAAGCCATCATACTAATAAAAGTTAGTCTTGCTAAAGTTACATTTATTACAACTACACCTCGGATAATCGCGTTTGACTGTACTATTTCAATACATACTTATAACAAAGTTTTTGTTCACATATTTTAGAGACATATTCTTTTGGTTATAGATTTATTATAATTATTATTATAGCCGTTGAAATAACAATGTGTTAATCTATTCAGTGCAAATAAATACTAAAGGCTTATAACATGCAAATAATACTCTAAAATTTTTGTAATTGACTGAATATTAATAATACATTTAACAGTTATTTACTGAGTTACATAATTACATACATAATAGGCATAAATAGTTACATAAACTAATTTAGAATAGTAAGTACCATAATTATATAATCTGATTTTATATATATATATATATATTATATTGTTTGTATATACTATTTTATGATCTTACTTAAAGTATGTTTTAAAGTGCTACTTTTGACATCGAATGATTAACTAAAAAATAATTTCTACTGATCGAATCTCCAAATAAAGTTTCAGTATTTCTGATTATGAAATTTTATTTATCAATTTATTTTAAAACTATTTATAATAAATTAACATAACATGTATTATGAATGATTCGTTATTTAATTTATCATATTAAAATCCAATTTTAATAATTAATTAACTAAATCCCCCCCTCAAAAAAAAATAAAAAAAATATATACTCTTCTTTATTATTAAACAGTATTATAAAATTATTTTAAAAAAGTAATCAAATAATAATATTCCATATAATTCATAATTAATAAATAAAAATGCTTACTGAAATAAATTTTTGGTATTATTTCTATTTTTTTTTTTTTTTTTTTTTATCAAAAAAACAATTAAAAGATGAAAGAATAATCTGTTATAACATTTATGTTCAATTTACTGTCTAAAAAGTTGCTGTATGCAAGTTGCTGAAACTTTTAGTGATAATTTACTACCATAAAGTTTTTCTAAAAAAAAATAAAAAGGAAAACCATCATTGTAAAATACATGTATACATATATCTCATTTTATAGAATCTATAAAGTTAAAAACGTGAATGCGAACAAGTGAAAAGTTAATAATTATTTTTTCACCTGTTCGCTTTCACGTTTTATAATTATTATGAACTATTGTGATTTAAATTTGAAACCAATTGTAACAAAGTTCAAAGGCGGGTTTAGTTTACATTAATGGCTTAAGACAACAACTATACCATAAGTGGCATTTTGGGGGGAGGGTCATGAGGGGGCAGTTGCCCCCCCAGGAAAATATTGAGAAAGCAAATTCATCATTTTGCCCTCTCATAAATTAAATATTATTAAAACAATTTTTAATTTTTATAAAATATTTATGTGAAATGAATATTGTTCAATTATATAAGAAAATCATATGTTAAGTCAGTTCAAAATTATCAATATTACCATAAATTAATATAAAGTAATATAAATTCTAGAAAACTGTATATTAATATAATACTATGATTACTTTGAAAACCACATAACATTTACCACATATTTTTTTTTATTAAGATGAAAATCTGTACTATTTAGCACAATTAGGTCCGTTCTTATAATGTCCGGTTAAGTGTCGGTTAAGACTAACCGGTAGAATTCTGTCGGTTAACACATGATAAATTCTTCCGGTTAGCGTTATCAGGCACTAACCAAACATTGTAAGAACGGCCCTTAGTGTATGTGGTGATAGAACAAAAATAAAATGAAAATAGGATTAAGAAACCACCCATTAGTGGCACTTGACTGGGAAATTATTTAAATATAAATTATAAAAGTATAGGAGTGTGAGATGTTATCTGTTATTATTGAGATAATAAGTAATAAGTAAAATTTTGGTGGAAAGTATATGTATTAGATAAGTTGAATATGAGAAAATTTTTATATGGGTCAGTAAATTATGATTAATCTTTGCCCACCCTATAATATGAACCAAGTGCCGTCTATGAACTATACCACGATTAAAAACTATTATTAATACTATTTTTTATTAATTATTAATTATTTTTTGTTATTTTTAAGTTTATCATACACCGAGTTATATAATAAACAATATAATGTACTGCATATTAAGTAGAATGTTGTCTAGATTGTATACATTTCATATTTTTCGATACAGTAAAAGGGTTTCAAATTATTTTGTTGCCCATCACTAATTTATAGTCTATAACCATCCTACAATAAAATGTATGAAAAAATGTAGTTTTTTTGAGAAAAATATTAATGTTTGGTTTATCGATGTTTCCAAAGTTTTGTAAACATAAATAAAATTATAACATAAATAAAATTTTAAAATATTAAATCGGTTGTTTAATTAAAATAAATTTACAAATAAACTCATTTTTTCGAAGTAAAATTACGCTTTTAAAAAATGTTTTCTTGATCATTGTCTAATTTTCGGAATGCTACAAGTAATTGAAAATAGCTTTTGACAAACTTTTTATTTGATAAATTAAGTATTTATCTGTAACGAGTAATTGAAATTATATTTACAAAATTAAAAAGAGCATTGATGTAAAGATAAAACACAATTCTTATTGTTCATGTTACAATAATGCCATAGCAAAACAATATGAAACAATTTGAAAAACACATTATTTTGCATACGACAAAATTCAAAGAAATATTCAGTAAACTCGAATCGATAAAATTAATGGATATGTTGTAATTTAAATATTCATTCATTTAAATTTGATTTTTCCTCCCTGATTATATTCTTCATTGATTATTAAGCACACGTATAGTATTTTTTAACAAAAACGTTTTATCGATTTGAAGCAATAAATGATGAAATATAATGGCTGTTTTAAAACCAGAAACACGATTGTAATTCTAAACTCATAATGAAGCGATTATTATATCAATACAATTACATACGAATAATACATTGATAATAATATGATTTATTATGGACAATTTTATTAATTTGATCAGCCCGAAATAAGGCACCAACTTTAGATTTATATCTCCGATATTAATCGCAAAAATTATATTTTTGACAACAATCATATTATGGTTTGATAAAATACTGATTTTTGATAGCATTATAATATGTTGTCATTAAATGTGAGTAATGAACTGCTGACAGAAATGAATGCTACCGTGCAATACTGCAGTAAAAATTGAAATTAACTCCAGCACGCAGGTCCGGCATATTTTACTTTGACGGAGAAATATAGCTGGCAAACAGTGTGGTTCATCGTGGTTTCGTTGGTTGGCACGCGATCGGAAACCCCGGTAATAAGCTTAAGTAGTGCTTTCAAATTTCCTGTTGTATGTAGATTGGTGTTTAAAAGGATGTACCTACTATTTATAGAGCTGCAAAAAACTGGACTGTTCGGTACGGATATTCAAAATATATGCATTCTTTGCAGACACACTATGATATATCTATACATTAAAATGCTATAATTTAATTTTTCTTGTGAGCATTCAATGTTCGTGAATTTTAAAATATATTATAATCGTTGTGTAGGTAAATAATTTTATATGTCGAACTTTATACACATATATTTACATTAGGAATTATTAGTTTACTTTTTTTTTTTTTTTACTAAGCTATCAATAAAAATGACAAATGTGGATGATGCCTGGAAAAGTTTTAACATATTTCTAAAATAAAAAGTTCACATATTAAGGGAATCATACTTTTATTCCTAAAAAAAAAAAAAAAAATAAAAAAAATTATTAGTTTGAAAGATATTTATCGTGAAATTGAAAGCTTTAGATATTGTAGTTCACATAAAGTTTTATATTTTTTTCTCTGTTCATACCTAAAAAAATTGGTATTCAATAATTTTCAAAAATAAAATATGTTGAAATAAATTTACTTCATTATGCTAAAGGTGTATTAAATACCATTAACTAGTTCTTAATTTATTGCTGACGTTTGAAGTTTTGAAAATCATGATGAAAGAAACGAGTTAAGTTTACAATTATGTTATTTTCTATTTTTCTATAATTAAATTATTGTAATATTGAAAAGTGAACAATGATAGGTATTTTCAAATATAAATCTTTTTGATTATTATCTTTCCAGTATGAAGAAAAAGTGATACAAATTTTTTTAAATTATGTTGAATGCCATGAAATATAATATATTTTTTTATGAAATAAGTAAATTAAATTAGTTCCATGACTTGTAAATACATACTTAACCTCATATTATTATACAAAGTATAAAAATACCTAATGTTTTTAAGGTCCTTTTATTAATTTTATTTTTTTTTATAAAGTTTAAACTTTTAATGAAAAAATAGTTAATATTATTTTTATGAATAATGACGATTAATATTTTATTAAAGTACAGGAACTTTGCAAATTAAATTATTCTAATTAAATTTCTTATAACTGAAAATTAAAAACAAACTGAGTAATTTGAAATGAAATTAAAAACAAATTAATTAATATTAGTAATGTCAAGTGTGATCTTAGTCGATAGTACGTAAAATGATTTAAAAATTGAGTGTTTAATTTTATTGTGAAATAAATGTTTGTATAAATGTTGTGAATTAAGAAAAATAATTAATAAATTTTTTTTATTTCAAGTGTTATAATTTTAATAAAAGACTAAATTATTTTATTTTTGAAACTAACGAGATTGAATTATTATAATTTAAACATGTATGCAAGTGACCATCCTTCAGATCTAAAATTATTTTTTTAAATTTGGTGATGTCACGTGAAAACAAGATCAAAGTTATAAAATCATCCTTGCGCTAACTTATAAATTTTTGTAAACATCCATCTACTTATCTACTTATCATCAGGGCTTTGAAAAAAAGAAATACATAAAAATGTTTTTTTACCATTTCCAAAACATTTTAAAGTGTAAAAAAAATTAAAATATTAGCTAGAATATTTCAACCTTCAAAATTGCATGCACTCTACATCCGTTAATAATGGAAAAAGTATAAAACCAGAGTTAGTAGGAAAAAATTGTTCCAAATCACATCCAATAGTAACTATAATTCCTTTGGACCGCACTGTACAATTTGTATTTTCATGCACAAGTTACATACAATGAATATTTTAATCAGATTTTATGCGTTCAAATTTGAATTGAAATAGTGTTTATAAGTTTACGAATATAATCTTTATTATTTGTATTAATTTCCTTTCCTTTTTAAGTTTTCATTAATTTAAATTAACAAAGAGATTATACTTATATTATGTGACTGTGCAAGTTATTTGTTCTTATTCGGTTCTAGATAGTTCCTAAGAGAATTAAAAAGAGGAAAGAAAATCTCGAGGATGAGATTGAAAATGGTGTAACAGCTATTTGTAGTGTATAAAAATATAAAGAAATAATATTATATATGTAAGTTTAATATTTTTTGAGACCATTTTTATGCAAAAATAGTCGTGAATCACTTTATGTAATCTAGTGCATCGCATTTTAACATCTTCGATTCAGCAAAATGAATTATTATTTATGCCGGTTTCCGGTGAGTTTTTAGTACAGTATAATATATGAATGTATTTCGTATTTAAATAATATTTAGTATTTTTCTGTCTATTGAATTTCTTGCAAAAATCGATATTATTTCATTATCAGTCATAAGAGTCAATGTAAAACATTGGTCCTACATTCTTTGTATTTAATACAATATAATATAAACGGATGAGAAGCAAAATATACGAGTATTCGTTACCTATTCTTAAGTATCCTAAGTATATACCTATCGTTACGTGAGTAGCATATGTATGGCTAATACGTTTGCCCTTCGATATACATACATGTAACACGCATATATGAAACTGTAAGGATAATCTTGTCGTTAGAAGTTCTCGTAGAGTAAAATCACGTTCTACTTAGTACGCCTTTTTATATTAGCGTACAAATTATTTTTATCCTATTGATGTCTATATCAAAATTTTGAAACAAAATGGGTTTTTTTTTAAAAGCTATTTTTTGATGACAAAGAAGCAAATTGAGCAGAGATACAATTTTTATATACATATTCATATAAATACACACACACACACACACACATATACAGATATACATAATATGTGTATATATATATATATATTATATATATTATAAATTATTTAAAAAAATCATTAAAAATAACATTTAAAAACTTTTTTAAAAAAAAGTTTTTCTATGTTTATTTTATAAGACAAAATTGAAGTATTAAATAAAAATAAATATAATGAAAATTTTTAATATAAGTCGTTATAAATCATTCAAAAAATACTATAGTATAATTCATATATATTAATTAACCTGGTGTATTTAATTTTATTCATAGTCTTAATACATGCTTCCTTTCAAGCGTTAAAGTTATAAACTGAAGCTTGTATTTAAAATTAATTATGTATGTTATAAATATTGATTTGTTTTAACATCAGAGGTTTGATTGTTCACTAATATTCAATGTTTCAAGGCTTATTCATTAAAACTATTATAACATTTAGCTATCATCTAAAATCATAAATAAAAGTATCTAAATACAAATTTCGTTCACTAATAATATTCAATAACACACACACATCTCACATACCTATTTAATGACTATCGAATAAAATTCATGAACTTGTGTATATTATATTGTCCGAAAAGCATTTTATACTAGCCAGTCGTTAAAGTGCACAAAAGTGATTCATTTCAATTCTTATTCCATTATTATTCACAATTCAGCAATTAATCGCTTTGTAATAAATAAAATAGATCCACGTGTACGATATTTTAAACTACATTTATACAAAGAACATATCATTTAAACATATTATATGTTGTTCTTTCATGCTTCATTCTACAAAAATCGTGAATTGACAGTTTAGAACAGTGTATCACGCTAGGAAAAATATTTCAAATCTTGACAACGACGCAATTATGTTGAACTCGATTATCAACGTGGCAGTGTGCTTCTATTTTTTAGTTTAGTAATGTTAAACAAACATGAAGATAATTTTAAACTTTGAATATTACCAAGTGTCACTTTGAGATAATCTTTTTATTTCCGGAAACGACCTACAGTCGACATGAAAATAGGACATAAGTGTGTTTAGAAATGGGTGAAATCTTGTAGCTGCAATGGCTTCTACATTACGTTTTCATTTCCTGTTATTTTTTTATTGTACTCTTGGGACATTAAACTGTTTCTTTCGTCGACGTTCATAAACTTTTACTACTCTATGACAGTGTATATGTGTAGTTATATTTTAGGTTCAAAAACATTGTTATCCTATAAATATTCAATACTTTATGATAATGTTAATTGATTTTCTAGAACAATTAATTATGTTAAGTTTTGACAAAAAATAAATTATTCTTATTTTTTATAATTCAATAGTGAAATTAAATTTTTTTAAGTAATATATCTGTATTGTTATACACAAATCATTGTCATATCTTGATGTTGCTTAGTTTCTTTTGACTTTTGTCAATTTAATATTTTATTTGCGTTCTTCATGTTTGTATTCTATTTTGTACCATATTTATGAAAAATTCTGATTTTGAAATAGATTTTTTTTTAATTTATAAACATTTTTTTTTTTTAATTCATGATTTTTTCAAATTATCAAATATCAAAATATTTTATAGTTACATAACTGCAATATTTTTTTCACATAGCAAATATAAATGAGCAAAATAAATAGTTATTTATAGGATAATATCTCAAATTTAGTACTATACACACTATTAATTTTGTTCTTCTAACAAGAATAAAGTTTAAACAAAACTGTTTGTATTTGGACCATGGACATTGAGTTAGTCAGTGTAAAGTTGAGATTAAAATGAAATATTTGTTTGTGTTTGAGAATACCATCGTAATTTTAAAAACAATTTGTAATTTGGTAATTTCTTGTTAGATATTCAGTAAAAAATTGTTACCTAATATTCTGAATTTCATAATTAAAACTAATATAAATTATGAATAGTTGATTTCTAATGAATTATTTGTCGGTTCTTAATAAAACAATATATAATATATTGCATTTATATATATATATTTATTTATATAAAAATAATGTTAAATATATTGCATATTTATTGAATAAATAAATCGATTAGTCGAAAATAATAAGTACTAAATAATAAAATATGAATTATTCGACAATTATTAACAATTTTACTTTTAACTTGTCGCAATATTGGTTATTTTGATGGGAATGTTGTAGTATTTGATCATTGTACCATGCTACTAGTTACCTATCTGAATTACACGAATAATCAAACACCTCGTTGAATCCTTAACCGAATAAACCGTATGTGTACTCGATATTTAGGATTAATTATTGATAATAATCTGAAATAGAACTTACATGTTAACAATTTATTAGGGAAACTAAGATTTATAACTTATAATATGTTCAAACTAAAAAAAAAATTCCTAAGCAAACAATAAGACTAGTTTACTTTGCTCTATACCAATCCAATTTCCAGTACGACTTATTAGTATGGAGTGGTCTTTGAGAAAATATACTAAATCCTAAAACAATTAATCAAAATAACGTTTTGAGAATTTACCTATATAATATTTCACTACAAGGATCAACAAATGAAAATTATATAGAATTAGGTGTCTTGCTTGTTAAACAATTGTATAAAAAAATATCAATTATGTTCATTATCAAACAACTTAATATTGCATAGTTACATAAGGATAATAGTCATAAAAGAGTAATGAGAAAATATGATATTGCAGTTAAATACACAAATAAATCTTTTGGTCACACGTTTGTAGATTACCTAAGCCTACATTTTTATAATTTTATGCCTCTAGATTTTAGTAGAAATATTATTACCTGTGACAAAATTAATATAAAAGGATTATTATTTTTAGAATTGAAGAATAACCTGTCTTAATGTTATATCTTTTTTGTAAATTATTTAACTGTTATCTATTTATAACAGCGTATTTTGATTGCTTAAACGTGGGTATCATCGTAATGTATTATTAATTTATTTATGCTTATTAATTTATTTAAGCTTTGCTTCATATTTTCATTTTTTCTTTTTAACTGTATCTGTAAATATAATAACTCCCTACCTCCAACACAAGCTTTTAGCTTACAGGAGGTAGGTAATCAAAATTGTATCTAATTTGTTGAACTGTATAATCCATTTATTTTAATTTCTTTAAATAATAAAAAAAAAAAATAAAATAAAAAAAATAAAAATACAATAAAAATTATTTCTGTAAAAGTATGTATTTTATATAATGAACAGTTTTATCATTAATAATAATGCAATTAATAATCAAAATAATTAATATAACTAAAAGATAAAAAATTATATTCTTATAACATATTTTATATGTTTTACTATACTACGTTCAAATTATATTATTTTCGCAGATGTTTCTTACAAACAACGACATTTATTTTATATATATTTGGATATTTTTTATTAATAATAATACAAAAAAAATAATTGAAGGATTCGTTTTCAATCATTATTCAATTATAATTTTAAAAATTAAATAATTAATAGAATATAGAATATAGAAGTTGTTAAATTGGTAAGAAAATAAAAGAATGTAAAACTATTATTTAAGGACTTAAAATATTCAACACAATAGAAAACAGGAAATTCTAAAATTTACGTTTGTTAAGAACACAAAGTATACAATTTACAGAGAATGACATAGGTGATTAATATTTAAAAAAAGAAGAAAAAAATACGATAAATATAAAATATAAATAAATAAACGGTAAGATTATGGTGGCGGAAATTCATTCTTTGTCTCTTTGAGCCTCCGAAGGATAATGGAAATAGATGTATTGAGTTTTAAAAAAATTGAAACTAATTTCTTTAGTTAAATGATTCTGAGCAAAACTTTAGTATAAAAATATACAATTTATATATTTTATTATATTTATTCTAACTGACAATAAGTTATTATTTTATTAATTTGTTTAAAATATTAATGTTTAATTAAAGAGAAATGTTTTTAACCAATTATTCAAAATATGTTGTAATATCTTATAAATATTTGCCACAATGTCACCTCAAATGTGGAACACACCAAAATGTATTACTTTTCCTACATATCTAGGTATAGATAGCGAAAGCTAGAAGTACCATATTGTAAATTAAAAAAAAAAATAAATACCTAAATAAAAATATTTGCTTAAATGCTTATAAAATAAAATCCTGACTAATGATTATTGAAATGTATAAGTAAGGTTATATTGAACATTATTAAGTCTAAAAATAAAAATTTTATCACATACAAACATTAAAAAAAATATGAGGTGTTTTTAAAGTTCTATATTAAAACTAAACTTTTGCTTACTTTTTTTGAAAATGTTGTCAAATATGAAAAAATATGTTTTTGATATGGGGTTTAAGTTTCAAGTTTCTAGTCCCATTTTTTTGAAGTTATGAATACATAACTAAATCTAAAAGTGATAATCTTGTTTGTATCGCATATTTACCATTTTTACTCGATTTTTCGGCAATTTTTCATCACGTATAGAAAAACTATTGAGATTTTGAAAAAATTACCTCTTTAAGGTACCATCGTAGGCTGATTTCGAATCTCTTAAGTTGCTAGATGAAACTTTTGGTTCAGTAAAAAACCCCTTATATTTGTAAAATTTGTAGAATGTCGATTTCATTGAACATAAAAAAGAATACTTATTGTTGACGAATAAAATATTTTCTGTTATTTCTGGTTCGAATTTTTTCAGTGAAAAAATAATAAATAGTAGTAATAATAATAATATAATAAATATATTTATATTATATATAATAATTATTATAGACGATAATCTAACATTTATAAAGTGTGTGTCAAGTCGTCGTGGCATCATAAAATGTTTATTTTATCGAAATTTCTAAACTAAGCATATGCATCATATTATATTAGGTGTTTTTTTGGCAATAAATGATTAACCTCAAAAATAAGGAGTGAGATGTAACTATTAACACGTGAGAGAGAAATAGAGAAACAAATAGAGAGAGAGAGAGAGACTATAAAATCAACATTACTGATAATGTGAAAGTAGCTATCTTTTGTAGTAGAGGAAAAAGGGTGGTACCCTTTAAAAGTGAAGCGAGTGACAATTTAACGATCATGATTGTGGTAGATAGCAACGGACCGACCATCAATATCGTGTGGAAATTGTGATTTTGAAAACCCGTAGGGCGTGTGATTTGTTTAAATATTTCAACCGAGTTATTTCGATGAATTCTTATTTTTTTATTATTTTATAGTAAAAGGGTTATGCGATTGCGGGGGTGTGTCAGTGGTATAATGAATTTCAGCCACTACCTATATGGAGGGAAGTGGTGATGGTTTATGTAACTAATATTTTAATCGCAAACTACTGTTTTAGGTATGAGATTGTATCCTAAAAAATGAGAACAAAAATAATGCTTGTGCATGTGACGTATCCGGGTCCTGATATTTCCTTCGATTCGAAATAAAATTGTGCATGCGTGAAAATAAATACGAAATTCCAATTGATCTGTTAGTTCTATCCGTTGCATCCGGTCAGGAAACTGCACTGCGTGTGTTTACAGCACACGCGATTATCAAAGAAACCATGAACTGAAAACGACTCTTAGTTGTACAGGAAAAAATAAATTAAAGAAAAGAAAAATGTTTAGGTATAAGTACGAATATGTACGTGGAATCAGATGATACACTACATGAAATTTAGCAATGATGTACAGGTGCCTTAATTCCAGTGACTTCCATTTGATATAGCCCTATCGGGTAATTACGATGAACAACCTCCTTTCCTATAGAAATTTCCCAGCTTTAGATCTTGTCAACGATGTGTACTTTTGGTTTGATTTCTTACGGGTGAATTGTAGAAGTCCTGTCAAAACTACCTATTGGCAACTTGTAAAAATGATACACGGCCGTTGAAAAACAATTAAAAACCTGTAACACGATAATTTTTTTTCGACAAGTCGACCGTGGTAGGAAGTAGTAAATATAACAAACATACGTGCACGTATATCACTACTGATGAGTGTGATAAACGGTGCCACTAATGTCTCCGAGTCAATGATGACAGTATAATAACACTAAAACAACAACTGAAATAATGATAAAAATAGTAAAAATGATATTGTTATTCCTAATATTATAATTATTATTTTAATAATTGAAATAATTATATCGTCCATTTTTTTATCCGTAGCAAAAACATTTGGATCTGTATTTATTGTGCTGTGCCGTTAAAATGCACTAGCTACGATTTATTTATATTAGAATGAACTCACTTTAATTCATTTTTAATAACAAAAATTTTAATTCAAGAGTTTAATTTTCGTTAGAAAAATGATATTTAGTGTGCTCATCTTAGAACGCTAAATAGGTAAAGTAGTGGATTCCAAACTGTGTTACGCTGAACCCTCAAAGCTCAGCAATTATTTCTCAAGTACTCCATTTGATTTACAACAAAAATTGCAATAACGTAACAATAACTGATCATTATTTAAAATAACAAGAATATATATTTTTACAAGCTCCATGGCTGAAAAAATGTGTGATCCGTTGAGGTAAAGGAATAAAATGAAATATTATTTGATAAACAAATTTCTTAAATAATAGCATATTTTAAATTTTTATAGTTTATTTAAACCTATATTTTAAACGTTATTTGTATATTAATAATTTATTTTATTTTATCTAAATGTATCACAGTTGAAATCATTGTACTTCGTAGTTTATGATGGTAAAAATATTATCCTAAATTTAAGTATACATTACAATTATCTCATCGATTTTAATACAATAACAAACATATTGGTAAGGGTATAAATCAAAACTGCTATTAACGACAAAGTTAGTAGAGTATAATACATATAAGCAGAAAATCACTATTCATCGTAAAATATGAAGGACCAAAAACGATAATCAAATCAGTCGTCACGACATCAATGTACTAAAATTGCGTATACCGAACGCCGTGTTAGCTATATTATATATAAATATATGTATATTTATTAAATTTTCGTTTTCTTCTCAGACTTGAGTCATTCAACCAAATGATTTATAAATAATAATAAAAATAATAATGATAAATATGAAATAATCTTATTATTATAATTGTTTTAACGAAAAAAAAATTGTATTTTGTTTTTAAACTATTTCAAGTAGAATTAAATTAATTTAGCCGAATGGAAAACGCATTAATAATTAAACGCATTTTTAATTGTAATTTCGCTCGTTGAATATTTTTTTCTTAAAAGCATAGAAAAAAATCCATTAATGGAATAAATATACACCATACCAAAAAGTCGAATTGACATCCCACGATTTCTCGTTTTGGACCATTTCATCGGTTGCACGTCGTAATGGGTGACATTAATCGAGTTTTGTTACTCCATTCTACCTTGCCCGTTTATTCTTTGTTTATCTATTCTTTCCTTCTATTTTTCCGTCCCCCCATATTTCATCATAAAAATATATAAGTACTTTACTCCACGAGTTACTTTCTATTGATAGAGTCATTTATTTAATTAAGCAAACCAACCGTCTTTCATTTAATTGCCTTAAAACTGGTTTTTACCAAAGTTTCACAAGTAAGCTATCGATATAATGATAATAAATAATATAAATAAATAATCATAAATTTTATGAACCAAATCAAAAAAAAGAATCTTAGATAAGAATTAAATTGTATTATTGACAAATATATACTTATATTATAACAAAAACTACTGAAACGATATTTATCTTGTTAACAATCGTGGGCTGTCAATTCGACTTTTTTGGTATGGTGTATATTTATTACATTAATGGATTTTTTCTATGCTTTTAAGAAAAAAATATTCAATGAGCGAAATTACAATTAAAAATGCGTTTAATTATTAATGCGTTTTCCATTCGGCTAAATTAATTTATTTCTACTTGAAATAGTTTAAATACAAAATACAAAATTGTTTTTTTTTTTTCGTTAAAACAATTATAATAATATGATTATTTCATATTAATCATTATTATTTTTATTATTATTTATAAATCGTTGGTTGAATGACTCAAGTCTGAGAAGAAAATAAAATGTAATATATATACATATATTTAAATATAATATAGCTAACACGGCGTTCGGCATACGCAATTTTAGTACATTGATGTCGTGACGACTGATTTGATTATCGTTTTTGTTCCTTCATATTTTACGATGAATCTGCTTATTTGTATTATACTCTATTAACTTTGTCGTTAAATCCATTCCACATTAACGGTTTAAATCAATACTGTAAAAAGCTCATTTTCTCATGGCAACCACTGGAAAAATAAACCAATTACATTTAATACAATGTTGTTTAAAATTAAAATTTTGTCTAACGATCAATGCCTTTTAAATTACTTATAAGTAAACTAACCAATTCGTTTAGAAAATTCTCAGTGCTGGAAAAATTTAATAATTAAATAAAAGTAATAATAGGTAATCAAATATGTTAAAAGTATTATTTAGCTATATAGTAGATACAAAAGTGATTTTTTTTATTGTATTATTATTTAATAAAATATCTAGTTTTGACCGGTTTTATTTAATATTTTTATTAAATCAAAGCAATTGTAATTTTTAAATTATAAAAATATTCCAAAACTCATTCTTTATTAAGCAGATTAAAAAAATAAATATATAACTTTTATACCGTGCAAATAATCTAATACTTAATATTCATTTATTGTAATTCATTAATATGCTTCCCGATTCATTTTTAAAATATAAACCACAATTAATCTTGTTAGATTTTATAGAATTTTGATAATTATTTAAGTTTTAAAAAACTCCCTATATCATAATTATACAATTTTATTCAAAATTAAGTTTTATTAGAAAATAAAAAAAATATGTTCATAAAACTTTTTTTAAATTGTTGAATAACTTTATCATGTTATGTTTTCTAGACAGTTCAACTTAACCACGTGCATTGAACGATATTGAAAAAAATCATCTACATTTATTTGTTACATACCGCAGGATTGTTTCACCCTTGGCCTTGTGTCAAAAACTTATGATAAGCATATAATAATTTTGTATTTGATATCTATAAATATATAAGATAGTTTTCTTTGATATAAAGAGCGATTTCATGAAATTATTATTTTTCAGTACCATAAATAATCATATTTTAATAAAAATTAGTCAATATTCTTAAATTGTTATCAATTTTAATTTATATTAAAAAATAATGTTTTATGTAATAAAAACAATGATGCTCAGAAATCGTTAAACATTTTTGGAAAATAATTATAAAAAAAAAATAATTATTTTACAAAAAACAACCCAATTTCGGTAAAATACATATAAAAAAAAAATAAATAAAAAAATTTGGAATAGATAAAACTACCTATATATAATAAACTAAACAGAAAACAATTAATTTATGATTATTCTAAGTATTAATAAATTAACATTAAATTTTGTTGTAGTCGGGTGCCTTCATTAGTTGAACAATAATAATTATACCATGATTAAAACGTATATATAATATAGGTATATAGTAACAAATGATAACTTATAAATAAAGTAAGAAACGACCTTACCAAACTTAAACATGAGCTATCAAAGAAAAACCTCAATCACCATACTTATCAATAGAACGTCGTCACCATAATGCAGTAAGAAAAGAAAATAATATGGCCGACCAATTATACAAAACCACATTTTATGACTTATAACAATTTCTCAAATCAACGAATACCTAATACCCATAATTTTAATAATTTTAATACAGCGTAATGAAGGCACCCGACTACAACAAAATGTAATGTTAATTTATTAATACTTAGAAAAATCATGAATTAATTTTTTTCCGTTTAGTTTATTCTATGTAGGTAGTTTTATCTATTCCAAATGTTTTCGATGTATTTTACCGAAGTCGGGTTTTTTTTTGTTAAATAATTATTTATTTATTTAATAATTATTAACTGAGTTTTCATAATGGTTTTTATTTGTCGCTGTATCATAGCACCGGTGACTACGATCGTTATCTGTTAATAACGGGCGGAGCAAGACGTATGGGTCACCAGCGACGACAATCGTTATCTATTGATAACGGGTACGGCAACGGCAGTCATATAAAAAAGAATTTTACCTTTCACAACTATAAAATCTAGCTAAGAACACTCTCGTAAGATCACAGATAATTTTATTTTTTGTTTCATTAAAATCGGTTCATTAGTTTGGGCACTAGGTGGAAACACACATGAACACACATACATTACACCTAAACACATTACCCTCCTTCTTCCGCAGTTGGGTGATAAGAGTAAGTTCAGGCTAAAATGTTTAATTAATTCTATCTGTTTGAAATCAGTCGTTTAAAATAACCAAAATATAATATTTCATTACCAATTAAATTGGATTTTTTTTTTTTTTTTTATTCGTAGCTATTTATTTTTGATTGGAAAATTGAATTTGCAAAAAATTTGTAAAAACTATAAATATCATAAAAACCAATAATAAATAATAATACTAATTTAATTACTTTATTTTTTTAACTAAATGTACATATTTTTGGTAAAATAATGATTAAAAAAAAAATGGATTAAATGATATATTATTTGCATAATAATAAATAATAAGTGTGTTAAATGTGGTGGATGGTGTTGTGTCTTAGATAATACATTTGGTATTTTAGGATCTATATCAGAGAGTTGAATATTTAAATCTGATTCTATATTTAATTGATTAAAACGATCTATCAATATATGATAGAAACTACAAAAAACTAATAAATGCCTTTTATGGCACACTATGTATAAAAGAGTTAGTTACTTTTTAACAAACAATAACGATTTCGAAAATGTATAATCATCAGTATTTCCCACGTAATGTGATTATCACAATAATATTTTTATTTTTATAAACACTACATATATAGTATTTTCAATTTACGTTCGAGGACCCTTCCAGTATACGTGCGGACCCTTAAGGATCTGTGGAATATAGTTTAGGAAACGTTGTTATTGAACGACTATAAAATTTTTATGTGATATTCGTGTGTTTAGCATACTGATACGAAAAACATTAAACGATTATGTTAAGAATTTAAACAAAAAAAAAAATGTTGTGACTGTTCGTTAAATTTTTCAAAGAAAAATTCTTGTTCGACGTCACTTGGCCGACTACCGCTAGGGCTAGGTCGCCAACCACGAGCCGAGACTCTATAGGGCCGGAGCGTCGTGGATTTGTGTGTTTGGAAGGGAGGTTATAAAAAAAAGAAAAAAACGAGATACAGGTAAAAAAAAATAATACTCAAGACGCGGAATGGTATGAATAGTATTATTTATTAAGTTGGTGCCGAGAAAGCTGAACGGGCGTAAAACTCGGACGAATAAAATATTACGAGACAAGAAAAAAAATTAAAAAAAAAACACTGTACAAATTTGGTATCGGCCAGATACATAAATAAAGCTAATTATATTAACACCTGACTACGACCTGTACCAGAGTGGTCAGACACCCGTCGATGTTTGACACTCCTCCGAAATACCATCACGTTCTGCGACGTGGACATCGCCGAGGAAATCGTCGACGGCCGTTACTCCATATTGTTTTTGCACAGCACAATGTTGGTTAATATAAGTATATGCGACGCAGGTGTGTTTCCGTAGGTGGCAGGAGGAAGAAGGAAGCATGTAACCGTATGAACTGGCGTAAGCCGGTCGTTGTCGTGAACATAATTGGTGGGAGGCCGGCAATACTTTTAGTGATAATGAAAATGAGTGGATAACGTAGGTCTGCTGTGATTGCGATTATAGGTGGTGCGGTGTGCGGACGGTGGTGCGGTGGAGCTTTGGTACATAGTACGCGCGACGCACTACATCATTATTTTGTAACGTTACAATGTTGTTGTTTATAAACAGGCAATAATTCGATAAATTGATTGAAAATATACAATAATAAACGCTAATAAAATACGGAAAATGTATTTATACATTCCTAGAAGAACTTTATGCAATACCATTGATATCTGATACGTCTTCGAAGCATATATCAAATTACATTTGCGTATAATAATGGCATAAATACAAATACGATTTTAATCCGCGTTGTTAACAGACATTCAACAGGTTTTCATTTATTATCGAACATTTTTATAATCCCCTGTGGAAAGGGATGTCAGAATATTTCCACGGTTTCCACAGCCAGTCGTAAGGGGCGACTAATGTGGTTGCGTCAGGTCGACAGCCGGTGTAAAATTATGTCAAATAGAATGAGGAGTCCTTATCGATACTTAGGCGGTTTGTCCCATCTCGGATGTGCGCGGGGACAACAAGTGAAAGAAATATTATATCTAGAGGAGGAGGAGACCTGGATGTTGAAGTGTGTGATACCACCCGGACAGCCAGTGTGGTAGCTGTTCCACCAGTTATGTGTGCAGGTCTACCCAACACGGGTAATGTCAACGGTGTTGGGACATCACCATTGCGCCCCGGGTTAAATCTGAGTCTAGGTATGAGGGATAAATTTAAAGTGAGAATAGGCACGTGGAATGTTGGAACGTTGACAGGCAGAAGTAGAGAATTAGCAGAAGTATTGAAGAGAAGGAAAGTTAATATTTGTTGTGTACAGGAAACTAAATGGAAAGGAGAGAAAGCAAAAGAAATAGGAGAGGGCTATAAGGTAATATATTCAGGTAGGACTAGTACTAGGAATGGCGTTGGAGTAATATTGGATGATGAGATGAAAATTAAGATAGTCGACGTAGGAAGGAAAAGTGATAGAATTATTACGGTATTCGAGGAGAAAGTATTAAACGTAGTAAGTGCGTATGCACCGCAAGTAGGATGTGAAGAAAGTGAAAAGGAAGAGTTTTGGCGAGAGATGGATGAGGTGATGCAAGGAATACCAGGAAATGAGGATGCTGTGATTGGTGGTGATATGAATGGTCACGTAGGGAGTGAGAGGGTAGGGTATGAAAGAGTGCATGGAGGGTATGGTTTTGGCGAGAGGAATGAGGCTGGATTAAAAGTTGTGGATTTTACAGAATCGTATGAGCTTGCAATAATCAATACATATTTTAGGAAAAGAGAAGAGCATTATATAACATACAAGAGTGGAAGAAATAGGTCGCAGATTGATTATTTTATGTGGAGGAGAGACAATATAAAAAGAGTAAAGGATTTTAAAGTAATTCCTGGAGAGAGTGTAATAACACAACATAGGTTGATGATAATGGAAGTATGGTGTAGTGGAAAAAAGATGACGAAAGAAGGAATACAGGGAAGGAGATCAGAATTAGGTGGTGGAAATTAATAGGAAACAAAGAGAAGGAGTTTATAAAGAAATTAAAATAAAAAGCTGTGTGGAATGTTGAGGGAGATATAAATGAGGTTTGGAGAAGGATGGTCACTTGTGTTAAGAACATAGCAAAAGAGGTTGTTGGTGAAACCAAAAGTAGTTTACCAGAAGACAAGGAAACGTGGTGGTGGGATGAGGAGATTCAGAGAGTAGTAGCGAGTAAGAAAAAGCAATTTAAGGTATGGCAGAAAAGTAGGAAGAGGGAAGATTGGATAGAGTATAAAAATGTATGTAAAATAGTGAAAAGTGCGGTAAGCAAAGCAAAGCTTAATAGGTATGATGAGTTATATGAGCGGCTAGGAACACAGGAAGGAGAAAAAGAAATTTATAGACTGGCGAAGGTGAGAGAAAAGCGATCCAAGGATTTCCAAGATGTCTGGTGTATAAAAAATGAGGATAAGAGAGTTTTAACAAATGATGAGGATGTGAAAAAAAGATGGAAAGAATATTTTGAGAAATTACTGAACGAGGAATATCCAAAAGAAGCTTTAGAGAGTATGTCATGGAATGAAGGATTGATTGGTCTCGTGGGCGAGGAGGAAGTGAGAGATGCGGTGAAGGCGATGAAAAAGAAAAAAGCGGTAGGACCAGATGGAGTACCTGTAGAGGTGTGGAAAATGTTAGGAGATGTAAGCATTGGGTGGTTGAAAAATCTTTTTAGTAAGGTACTGATAGAGGGAAAAATGCCAGAAGATTGGAGAAAGAGTTTTATTGTACCAATATTTAAAGGAAAAGGAGACATACAAGAATGTGGGAACTATAGAAGAATAAAGCTCATGAGTCATAGTATGAAGATCTGGGAAAAGATTATAGAGAAGAGGATAAGAAGTGAGACGTCGATATCAGAAAACCAGTTTGGTTTTATGCCAGGAAAATCGACAATGGAGCCATTATTTTGTGTTAGGCAATTAGTAGAGAAGTACAGAGAAAAGAATAAAAAACTATGCATGGTGTTTATAGATTTAGAAAAGGCGTATAACAGGGTGCCAAGGGAAGTTTTAAGGTGGGCATTAATGAGAAAAAACATCCCAAAAATGTATGTTAATTTGATCCAGGATATGGATGAAGGGTCGAGTACTAGTGTCAAGAGTCGGTGTGGAGTATCAGAAGGTTTAAGTATAGGAGTAGGTGTGCACCAGGGGTCAGCTCTAAGCCCCTACCTGTTCTCAGTGGTAATGGATGAGGTTTCAAAGGAGATACTGGGTGAGATACCATGGTGTATGATGTTTGCGGATGATATAGTTCTGATAGGAGAAAACCTAGAAGTTGTCAATAATAGGTTAAATGAGTGGAGGTTAGCCCTCGAAGAAAAGGGATTGAGAATTAGTAGAAATAAAACTGAGTATATTGAGTATGATTTTGGACAAAGAGACCAAGAAGTTGAAGGAATGAGGAGACAACTGACAATAGATGGTGATGTGATAGGTGAAGTTGAGAGCTTTAAATATTTAGGATCTTTTGTTCGAAAGGACGGGGGCTTTGACATTGATGTAAAACATAGGATTAAGTGCGGGTGGATGAAATGGAGAGAAGCATCGGGCGTGTTATGCGATAAGAGAATTCCAATTAGGCTGAAAGGTAAATTTTATAAAAGTGTAGTGAGACCATCTATGCTGTATGGTTTAGAGTGTTGGGCGGTTAACAGGAGAATAGAACAAAGTATGAGTGTCGCGGAAATGAGAATGCTTAGGTGGTTGAGTGGAGTGACAAGAGAAGATAGAATAAGGAATGAATACGTGAGAGGTAGTGTTGGTGTAGCACCAGTTGTGGACAAGATGAGAGAAAATAGGCTGAGATGGTTTGGGCATGTGATGAGGCGAGAGGAAACGAATGCAGTAAGAGTGGTTATGAAGATGGACGTTGAAGGGAAAAGAGGAAGAGGAAGATCAAAAAAGAGATGGTTGGAGACTTTGGAGAATGACATGAGGGCTGTCGGTGTGTGCAGAGGAGATGTGATTGACCGAGTAAAGTGGAGGTGTAGGACAAGGGTGGCCGACCCCATATAGTTGGGAGGAAGGCAAAGTAGAAGAAGAAGAAGAATGGCATATTAGAAACTTTAACACTCGATTACTGTAATAAAGTAATAGACCTAGTGTTAAAACAATCTTCGTAGTGTAGGGTAAGCAATTTTGTTGTGATTTAAAAAATCAAAATTATTTCGAAGTAAACAAACATACCCTACCAATACTACTACTGCTAGTGAATTCAATGAACTATTTGAAATTGCCTACTGTAGTATATCGAAATGCGTTAGACAATCGTTGTGATGTATAAAGAGAGAATAAATCCATACGGAAAGTAGGAAGTAGTAGTACACGATTTTACTTAATGAATAAATATATATATATATATATTTACATAGATCAACCAAATATGCTTTGTATTTCAATTTTAATTCAAATCAGTTGTTAAATATTCTCTAAATTTTAAAAACAATTATACTTTGTGCAATTTTTATATAATCTATTGAGGTCATGAAAGAAAAAAAAAAGATGAAAAAACCGATTAATCACCACTAAAGATTATTATCATATACTTCAATGAATTATATATATATATATATATATATATATATACATACATACATATTATGACAAATTAATTGCCATGATTGATTAAACACACCCTATTTATTAGTTCCGGTGTTTGAGGTATTTATTTTTCGAATATGGTGTTCAATCAATTGAAATGTATAAAGATATACGACCGACGTATATAGAATATGATCTGTGAGAATAATACTTAAGAAGAGTAAAACGAAATAAAACCTTTACAATATCGATTTTGTGCAGTGTTCTTTTATATCTTCAGGAAAAAATGATGTTATTGGTGGAAAAGTTTATTGGAAATACTACCGATCGGTAAAGTTGTGTGCACTTGTCGACAGCGGTGTTCGGTTGTTTTTATCACCGATTTTGATCGCGTAACTCTATCCTTCCCCCCATGGACGTGCACACGGGACACAAATCATGCATTTTCTCTCTTTGCCCACCGATTTTCAGGGTTTTTTTTTTTATGTAAAGCAATAAAACACATTTGTTCGGACGGAGAACGGGAGGGCACACGGTCATTTACCGTTTGACGTGTCTATTCAGCGAGGCCGCGCTTTTCGTCATGTTTTATTCATAAGAGAACACGCACGCACACACAAATATACGGATAGATATTCGACTGGAACTCACGTACTGAGCACAGCAGTAGCTACTATTATAGAAGATAGAGACCGTGACGCACGTCTTGTCACAGTCGTTGTTTTATGGTGTTTTTCGTTTCTTTTGTGCACACGTATGTACATTGGAGAACTCTATGGTTTCACGGCTGCACCCGGAAATATGTTATCTACATAAATATATTTATATAAATTTACACGCGTTGTGTATACATATGGAGTGCAGAGAAATATATAAATAAATAAATAATATGCGCGTACAAGCATGTGTTGGTGTGTGCGCCGAGCAGCGTGTATATATTATACGTCACCGGATAGCCACACACCGAATGATTTATAATAATCATATTATATCCCATCAGAGCGTTGGAGAAATGGCAGGGGTAGGTGGACGGGCTAGCAGTGGGTGTGTCGCAGTCGACGCCGGGCGAAATTCGTTACGAGGTACCGTAGTCTGCGGAGGAGAGGGATTGGGTTAGGGGTTCAAACGGTCTGGAAAAACCTGCGACGCGACGGAGCATTACGCGAGCGGTGAACGTTTTCGGTGTCAACTCGCGAGCCGACGAAGAAAATATGCAGCCCAAAAACAGCGGTATGGGAAGGGGTTAGGGGTTTATGAAAAGTTGTCGTACGTGTGTGTACGCGGTGCAGAATATAATACTACGGGGCTGTACGTAATACGCGAGTGTTAAATACGATGATAAATATACAAATTTTGCTTTTGCCACCGGCGTTTCCGGCTTTAACCTGCGCAGCCGACATGACCCACGCCACCATAGCTGATCCTGCACACGCGCGTTGTGTTACGCGCAGAACCGGATATCATCAGGACCAGGAGACTGCAGCCTCCGGAACCCGACGGGACAAACGCAGAGTGATCATATTTGCTGTTGCTGCGTTGAAAACCGCTTCTCCATTAAACTGTATTATGAAATAGACAGATCTTCGCCATATTTCCACGATTGAAAATCGTAGAACATGTCCCAAATGTCATCATGTCGACGTGACTGTCTCTCCACGTAAATCGTTATCATTGACATATGTGAAATAAAAGATTTTGGGCTCAAAACAGCCAATTGATATACTTATATTTATTTATACAAAGCTTGGTCTAAGGATAGGAGAGTCGAAACACTTGCCTCAAAAGTCTTAGTTGGGGGGGCGCCAAACAATCAAATAACAAGTGGATATATTAACAATTTTTATTCATTATATATATGGGTATTATCATACACATTACAATTTTCATTTGACTTTGGCTATGAATACTAGTGCTCTTGATTTGATGTGGGTAATACCTGGATACCCAGAAACTCGGGTACCCGGGTACCCGTTTATCCGGGTAATACTCGATTTTGTGGGTAGTCAATGTTTTCGGGTACCCGATGGTTTTTGATATACGTGTTGATAATGGTTTAGCTAAGTCTTAACTCTTAAGAGGTAATCAGTATCAAATTATAAATTACAAAATTATTCGAATAAAAAATATCTCAGAAAATATAAAAATTATCTATACAAATATAATCTAAGATATACATACCTTAGCATACCTAAGATCATTAAGTTATGGTTATCGAACAGAAACAGATAAGATAAACTAAAGTCTAGTTATTAATACTTTCATATTCTTGTATACACTTTTACTATTATCGAATTATAAATGCATATTGGAATTGTTGTCAAAATTTACGGAGTATGTAAAAATATGTAAAATTAAATATTTCTTAACTTATTGTAAATCATGTGAAACGAATTTATCATTAATTTTAATTAATTTATCATGTTTTAAAAAAAAATATGTAATTACATACAAATCCCAGCTCTAGTAATGAGTATACATATCATAACGGGTACGCAATCCATAACGGGTACCCAATCCATAACGGGTACCTGAAATGTTGTAAATCGGGTAATACCCGTAAACCCCGGTTACCCGGGTACCCGGATAGTACTCGGGTACCCGGATAGTACCCGGGTACCCGGGTATCAAGAGCACTAATGAATACCTTTATTTCCCATACTAATTATTTGTGTGTATCAGTAATGAACCTTTTTTTCTATTCCTATTTATCGGAGTATATAGGAATTGCAATTTATCGGAGTACATTGCATGGCTAACAATACATTTGGGAACAGATTAACCCGTTTCTAAAGCTTTCGTACATCCGTGCAAATCAAACAGTGCGTACTAGTTGTCTTGATGACAAATTTGCTACCAACAATGTGCCGGCAATGGCAACCGGGGTTTTTGGAAATTACCGATCGTTACCGTTGTCGTCGCAAATCTCTTTAATTTCGGTTTTTGCTGTCGTGTACATGTGAACCGTTGGCATTCGTCGCGATACTATACACACAACCTGACGTATAGAGCGGCCATTAATTACCGCCAATGGCCACTTTCGAGAATCCGTTAACTTTTGTTTTGGCTTTTGTCATTTTTTCGTCGCCTTGTTAATTGTAAGGCTATCCTCGTCTCAGTGTTACCAACCTATTCGACCAGATTTCCATCACGTTATCCTTTATGTGAAATCTCCAACCACGTGTCCGCGTGTGTCCGCAGTGTCACTGTCTATACATATAACGCTGCATGTGTACGGCCGCGAGTGATTTGTTGCCGTTCTTACACTGTAATTCAGCTGTCCGACCAATATTGGGTTAACCCACCATCAACGGTGACAGTCAATTTCAATCGTTCTAGTCAACCTCAATCCATTCCAATTGGGCCAGGTTTTATTGTTTTATTTGATAATTTCGTTGTTTTAATAACTCTGTGGTTGTTATTGTGGATTAATCGTGATCACTACTTTCCCTAGATTAAGTTATTTTTTTGAAGCATATGCCATTATATGTAAAATAATTTTATATTTAATTCATATTGTTGTTAACAATATCATATAGCTTATATCAATAACGGTTTAGCCTCAAACGATTTTTGCTATTTGTTTTAATCCAAAAAGTAAAAGTTGTAGAAACTTGAAAATTTTATCAGTTGTTTATATTGGCATTTCCTTTATGCCATATTTTTTTCAAAATATTATATTGATTTTTAGATCACTTATAGGCATTTAAAATATTCGATTTTTTTACATTTTTTTTTTATAATCGGTGATAAAAAAAATTTGGCTCCTACAAAATACTTGAAAATTTAATAGAAGATTCCACAAAAGTAGTTCTTATTGTCATTCAAAAATTATTAAAATCCATAGGCACAATTTTTTTTTTATAAGCGTTTGAACAGCGAATACTGACATAAAATTACATGTAAAATATAATATAATGTATAATATTCTAGACTAACAAACTATGTCGCTGTAAGCAACTGCCAAACTATCCTAATTGAAAAATATATTTATCGTTTCAAAATAAAATATACTTTTTACAATATTTATAAATAACAATGTATTATATCCTAGACAAACATATTAACTCCGTTCAGAATCGTTATTCGTATACAATGATATCTATCATTGCATTCAAATTTAACAAATCCATTATAATGACCTATCCTATGAAGAGTCGCACTTCACCCCCAAGTGTACAGCAGAGCGAGGCCCATCCGGTTCTTTTTTATTAATACATTTTAATTATATAATAAATATTATAAGTCAAAGTAAATTATAAAATACATTTTACACGGTTTTTGATTCTCAAATATGTATTTCATATATACTGAACTTATTTTTATTATTATATATTTGTTTTAAACAAACGTGATAAAAAATATTAAATTATGACTTATGGCAATGAAAGCATTTTTCTTTTTTAATTTTATTGTGTGTTAATATTTGGTTTGTTTTTCTGGGTCTTTGTGGTATTCTTTAAATTCAAATAAGCTCTAACATATAAAAAATATGGAGTCTCTGGCGTAGAAGATCACATAATTTCCTACGAAATGACATTTTAATTTTCAAACTTACTTTTTCATTATATTCTCTGAATAATTTTGAGTTTTGATTAAAATTTATTAGTTTTTAAGAAACAAACTTTTCGCTTTTGCATATTGATGTTTAAAATTATGTAGTCAAAGAGTCTGAATAACCATTAGTACTGTAATAAACTATATACATTTCACGTTCTGAGGTGTAAGTTGTCAGTAGCGACCTAACCAATTGGTTTTATAATATATTTAATATAGTTAAAATATTCTGAATCTAATGATTCTTAGTTTCATATTGCAGGTTATTTATAGTCAAAGAAAAGTAAAGCTACGAAAAATCTACATGCTGAATGCACGTACAAATGTATCTATTTATATGGATATAATACAACATTTATCCCAAAAGCGTCCCTTTTTCCGGTCTAATACTCACATAAAAAGCAGATATTGGAGAACCGAACAAAAGCGGAACACCTCAGACCGTACACAATAATTGGAACTTGCGTCTCCTTCGGAGGAAGTTCCATCTTACATTATCTCCTTGTTCAATAAATTTCCTTCTCGCTTTATACGCAATAGTAGCTAAAAGGGATTTTTGCCTTTAAAACTTCTTTTACCCCTTGGCTTTAAATCGGATTTTCTCGTCATTCCACAAAATATACACATTTGCATTCATATTTGATAGTCTCCCCTAAATATGATAATATTTTTAGTCTCAAACGCATGTCTAAATTATATCAAATATTCTGAAATCGTTGTACCACGCATAATCCATGTATTTATTATTATTCTCAATTCGAATTAATGTTTTAAATTACAATCAGTTAACGTTAGCTATTTTATAAAAAAATAATATGCATAGTTTTTTTTATTTATGTACTCCACAGAGGAGTTAGTAACTTTAATTAATAATACATTTGAATAATAATGTAATTTTTTTATCTAAATTTATTGTATGTTATTTTAAAATAATTATTTAAGAAATATTTTAAGACATTTATACACCTTAATTTTATAAATGAAAATTTTAAAACTAATGAATTTTGTATTATAATAATATAAGTCGTGTGATATTTGAGTGTATTTTAATAGTAAGCTATATTGTTTAATTTTCTTTTATAAAAAGTGCAATCCACAATTAAATTTACTATTCAGTTCTTTAAAGTATAACTGATTATAATTATTTAACATAAAATTACGTACTATAATTTAAATTGGAATATATAAGTAATAAAATAATAAAAAATAATATAAAACTTAAAAATTATTTAATGTTTAATACTCAGAAATTAATATATAAATACATAAATAGATAATTTATTTATAAAAATTAATAAAACAGTAAGAATCTTATCCTAGAGTATTATTGCATTTATAATGTATGACCAGTTTTGAACAAAAAATGTAATGTCAAGGTAAATATAAAATCAATGAATTTGTGACTAAGAGTATCTTGTAACAACAGTGTAAACAAATTAACAGCGGGTCATTATTTACAAGTAGTATTTGTGAAAAAGGCAGATTAAATGGAAAAAAATGGCAAATGATAGATTTATAAAAATATTTTTGGTAAAAATTGTTACGCCCACAGCTGAGTAATAGAGAAGGGCTGAAATTAAAATCTAATTCCGCGTGGCTTTAGTCGCGTAAGAAAAAAAAAATTGCTTTTTATTGCAAATCCCCGTTATCGCGATCTCTGTGAAGGGAGCAACATGCGGGGTTAGAGATACGTATATAACGGTTGGAGATGAAGAAAAAGGGAATAGAAGAGGAAAGAGTATAGGGAGGAAAAAATAGGAAAATAAAAATACGAAGCCCGAGGACAAACTTGCTAGATGGATGTGATAATATTAAAACGTAATCTACGCCGTCGTATATAGTATTTTCTTGCCAAGTGTTACAGCAGTAGCCGAATATAATATATATGTGTGTGTGTGTGTATGTATAGAGAGAGAGAAATAACGAGAAGGGGAACGAGAGAGAGGATAAATCTGACGGTTGGGCGGTTTCGTGCAACTCTTTTCTTAACAAGTTTGTACATCGGATGGGATTATGATCTTGGGTGTGGTAGTGGGGTGGCTGGAGAGATAGAAACAAAAAGGAAAAATAACAACAAACATGCCAAACCAGAGTTAACAGCGGGTATAAAACATCGTGTGAACGTCGACCAAAACATCTTAACTTTTTTTTGACGTTTATTGTTTACTGATTCTATAAGACCACAGTTTAAACCAGACACAGATTTTAGTTTGCTTCTGTCAATATTTAATAAATTGAAGTTATCTACTATGCGAGTATGTCTACGGAATTATAGATGCGTTTAATGTTTTATTTAAATCATTTATTTTTCTAGGAACAATATTTTTTTTTAACGTGGTGTTTTTTATATAAAACGTCGGTCGACCACATCAAATAGTTAATACTGTCGAAAATGATCCGAGTAGTACATTTTAAGATTAAAATATAATGGCTGCTGTGTTATTCAATTTTCCATTTTAATTGCATTAAATTTGTATTGTTTTCTTCTATTACTATAAAAAACTAATAGATAAATAATTTTTTAAAGTTTTAAAATAATAATTGGAAAAAAGTTATTAAAAATTTTAACATCGTCTATGAAAATGCTCTTAATATGTTATTTGATCGCCCATATGAATTTTGATTAAAACCCCAATAGAATTATTTATTATACACAGTACCTGTCTCTTTTCGGTTTACGTTTGTTTTAAAATACATATATTTCTGCTATTGTAGTGTAACATGAGAGGTTTTTTATGTTCACTTATATTACCATTATTTTTTTAATTCGTAATAATTGAATTGCGCAAGTGTGTTTTTTACTATTAAGTATTTCTTGTACAGATAATCAAATAAATTATTTTAGGGAATTTTTATTTTTTTTTTTGTATTTAGACGTCCTTTAAAATGTTATAGGCCATTATTATAGCTCATAAGAAGTTTATTTTTACCTTTTGCAATTCCATAACATTATCCTCGAAAATAAGATACTTCTGATCCAGTTCAGTTGTAATAAATTCATGCATCCCATTCTTTAATGACGATATGAATCACTATATGCAAGAAGGGCACATGTCCATAATTTTCATAAAATTACAATTTTACAGATTTTTGTTTAGATTCGACAAATACATCGTTTTGTGCAATCGGGACACATGTCCAGTTTACTGGTATATTATAAAACAATATTATGTGAACTATTTAAATTATTTTCTTCAATTTTTTCCAGAGATATTAAATTTGTTGTCTCTCCTGAAAAATTATTAAATGTGGACATGTGCCCTTCTTGCATTTAGTGATTCATATATTCTCGTACAGTTATTCTATGCCAAAAGAACAACAATCTAAGTAATATCTAAGTATAGTTATGTTATACGTAAAATGTTACGGTAAAACATTTGACAACCATGTATAAACTTGGCATGAATATTATGATTAACCCATTTTTGTACTTGGCTGACATATGGCCCCTTATTTTTAATGTATGAATGTTGAAATAATGTAAAAATATGAATGACTGTCATGCAAATTACATGCTAAATATTGATGTAAAACGTTTACAACAATTTTAAATAGACCAGGTTGGGCGTTAAAAATATTAATTAATGCCCAGGTATTAATTAAATTAAATTCAATAAGCAAAAAATGTGACTTACTGTTTTAGTTAAACACGTGATATACGACAATAATATTATAAGATTGTCAGAATAATTAATATATTTGTGTTTCTATCAAACTATATATTGGATTACTTTAAAATATTATTATAAGACATTTCATACTATAATATAGACAACTATAAAATAAGTATTTTCACTGATAAAATATATATTAAATGAAAAAAAATAAAAATACATAACAAATGGTGTAGAAGAATATAGTACTTAATTATGAAATGTTAGTAAAAAAAATACAATATAAGTTAAGATTTTCGTAAAATATTGATTTTATAAAAGTGCCTTCGACTAGCTTTAATATAATATTTATAAAGTTCAGTTTATCAATGTACTATTAATAAATAGTATACAGGTATTATGGTCATACAATAAAAATATCTTTAATAATAAAGTATTAATGCATGTTTAGTGATATTAATTCATTTGTTTCTTTCGCAGGTAAGAAATATGTCTATGATCAATAAGCAGCATAAAATAGATACAACAACAATGCCTCATAAATAAATAAGTAAAACAAAAATCAAGTTTATAACTGAAGCTAAAGACTCTTTGACTATAATTTGCTTTTAAATATTTTATTTGTTAATTTTTTATTTTTTTACTGTAAGTATGGGATACATCATACTTATTTTAAGTGTATTTAAACAATGTGTAGTAGTTTGTTACTAAAAATAATAGAATATTTTAGTGTTGATAATTTTTAAAGTAGAATCGTTATAAATATATATAATGGATCAAGATGAAGTCATGTGCCGATCAAAAAAAAGAAGATTTTTCACATTATATTTTATCCAATAGACCAGTACCGATATTTATATAATACGTGCTCGAAAGAACGCTTTTGATTATAACCGTTTGAAACTTGCATAGAAAGGAAATTATCAGCGGATAATTAAGATTCCTGTGCATGAAGATTATACGTCTCTGTCCGTTGAGTATAGTGTAGTATTCATTATTGTTTCTAGGAAATGTAAGAAGGCACTACGTAACCGTACAAACGTTAACAACGCAATCGCAGTGACGTTTATGCAAGTAGTGTAACACGAATTAATATAAGTAAATTTCGATTATACTATGATTATAATAAGTATCAATAAATAATTTTTGAATCATGTATTGAAAAATACGAAAGGCATTAATACTTTCAACCAAATAAATTACATTTTTCATTATTTAATAAAATTTAATAATTATATTATTGTGATATTAAAAATGATTACTTTAATTAATAAGCTTATATATTTTAATTTGTTGGATAACATAATATAAAATTTGAATATTGTTTATACGAGTAGTTTTATATATTTTATTAGGTTAATTTATGTTACATTAACACTAATTCATAATGATGGTTTAAGTAATGTGTGATGATTAAATTACTGCCCAAGTTTTCAAATTATATTGGTACATAATTGGAGTATATAACTGTAAATTATTTTAATATTCAACAGTTTTGAATAATACATTTGAGAGATCACATTTTATATTAGATCAAATTCAATATTTATAATATTTCTGGGTGAACTGTAAATTGAACTGCGTGTAAATTGCCAATATTTTTTCAAGTGTGAATGACATTTTACTGTACTTTCTATTTTTTTAATGTTTATTTTACACATTTTTAAAAAAATTTCATAGACTGAAAATTATTAAATATTGAATATTGAATAACCATAATGTTAAATCCTGGGTTAGATTTTTTTAATTTATGAGTTATAAAAATGTTTCATACCTACAATCTGTAGTAAGACTTCATATGGAAATATTAAATACCTGTATCCTACTTTTGGTTTAATAATTTTCAATATTTATTTTTTAAACACTATAACTTTTAATTTGAATAAAAAATAAGAAAATTAACAAAATCAAAAATTGATTGGTTTATTGACATTTATATAGATATTGCGCTTCAAAAACTTCATACCATATATTGAATATACGTATTCCGTAATAATATATATATATTTCAATTATTAGTACTTAACAATTTTTAATAAATAATTACGAATAAATAACGTTAAGTTGAAATTCAAAGATTTCTATCATGATAACGAATATTTTTTTATCATAAAACAGAAAATAATGTACATGAATAAGGCACTGAATTAAGTTTAATTGTAAATATTTATAATACAAATTAATGTATTTAAATTTGTAGTATCTATACGCTTATATATTTAAATTTATGTAAAATCGATGGGAGTATTAATAAGATTATTTATACTGAAATTCGATCATGAATTACTAAAGTATAATAATAAAAATAATAATATTTGTATGGTTAATAACTTTGTATCATATTCATTAAATATATTCTATTTAAGAGGGACACTAGGTACACATTTTTTTACACACTGAAATTAGGATGAGGATAGAATTTTATAAACATATAATGAAAAGCTCAAAATAACCGAACTTTTGTCTGAAAAAATTAACGTACTGGCACTGAAAAGTATCTTATGAATCTTTAAAATATTATTGCGCATTTCATAACAGTTATAATTATGATAGAAAGTATCAATCGATATAAATACAATATTGTAAAGGTAATTACAATTTACTATAATTAGAATATTTGTCATTCATGTCGTATAATATTATATAATAATTTGTTCGTAGAAAAAATATTGAGTTGTATCTGTAAAGAAATAGAATTAAGATTGTTAACACTTGTTTGTCTGGCTTAAATCAATAACAATTCATGACATTTTATGTGATTTTTATTTAGATAAAAAATTAATTTATTAGCGAAAAAAAATACTAAAATCTTTTAGATTCTGAACGGAGTGATGGAATCTATTGGTTTTACAAAGATGTGTTTTTTTTTTAGATTCTGAACGGAGTAATGAATGTATTGATTTTACAATGATGTGTGTTTTATTTATTTTTTTTTTTTGTGTCTGTCGACACGATTTGGGGCAGTAAAAATGCTTCGATTGCCTTATGTAGCAACTTTTCTGAAAGGAAATTGAATCTATTTGGTACTTTGGGGGGTCAAAAGTAAAATTTTCAATATTTTTTAAATGCGACGGAAAAACGGGAGTTTTTACGCAAAACCAGTTTTCGACAAAATCAAATTTTTATTTTGCTATAACTCAAAAACTAATCGATGTAAATACTTGAAATTTTCACCAAATGTTAAGATTAGCGTTCTCTCAACATTAAATTTTCAAAGTATTTTGACTTTTATTGAGCTACTTATAAACAATTGAAATTTTCAATTTTTTTAATTTTTTTTTTTTTTAAATAACGATAAAATTTTTTTGGCTGCCCAGAAAATCTTGAAAATTTAATACAAGGTTTCTTATAAGTTGTTCCTTAACTGATAAAAAAAAATCTAAAATCGTAAGTCACCATTTTTTTTTATAAGTGCTCAAAGTTCCAATTTATACGAAATATGTAAAAATTGCGAAAATTTGCAAGTTATTTTGTAGATAAAAATTCATAAAATTTTTTCTGTTCATACATAAGGTTCAAAATTTTAACACTAGGTTATCTATATGCAACTCTTCAAAAATCTTTAAAAAAATTTATACCGGACTTAGAGGAAAAGATTTTATGACTGTTTGAAATTTAAATATTTACGAAATTGCATAAAACAGCGATTTATTCTCAAACGATTTTTAATATTTGTTATAATTCAAAAAGTATAAGACGCAGATTTTTTAAATTTCTACCAGCTGTTGAGATTGGTATTTCCTTTATGTCATATTTTTATCAAAATATAATATTGATTTTTAAGCCACTTATAGGCATTTAAAATATTCGATTTTTTTACATTTTATTTTTATAATCGGTGATAAAAAAAATTTGGCTCCTACAAAAAACTTGAAAATTGAATAGAAGATTCCACAGAAGTAGTTCTTATTGTCATTCAAAAATTATTAAAATCCATAGGCACAATTTTTTTTTATAAGCGTTTGAACAGCGAATATTGACATAAAATTACATGTAAAATATAATATAATGTATAATATTCTAGACTGACAAACTATGTCGTTGTATGTAACTGCCAACCCATCCTAATTAAAAAATATATTTATCGTTTCAAAATAAAATATACTTATTACAATATTTATAAATATCAATGTATTATATCCTAGACAAACATATCATCTCCGTTCAGAATGGTTTTTCGTATACAATGATACCTATCATTGAATTCAAATTTAACAAATCCATTAAAATGACCTATCCTATAAAGAGTCGCACTTCACCCCCAAGTGTACAGCAGAGCGAGGCCCATCGGGTTCATTTTTTTTTTTTAAAGAAGCTTCTAATTATAAAAAATTACTACAGCTAAACAATTACAACACAATGAGATAAACAATGACAAATCATAAACAAGAATAAAAACAAAAGAGAAAGAAAAAAAAAAGAAGAACCGGATGGGCCTCGCTCTGCTGTACACTTGGGGGTGAAGTGTGACTCTTCATAGGATAGGTCATTATAATGGATTTGTTAAATTTGAATTCAATGATAGGTATCATTGTATACGAAAAACGATTCTGAATGGAGATGATATGTTTGTCTAGGATATAATACATTGTTATTTATAAATATTGTAATAAGTATATTTTATTTTAAAACGATAAATATATTTTTTAATTAGGATGGGTTGGCAGTTGCATACAGCGACATAGTTAAATTATTTTAAAATAATGTATGTAGTTAATATAATAATACCTTATATTAACATATAGTATCAATTATATATATATATATATTTTATATATAATTTTATAGTATTTTATTTTACGGTGTTGGTACATCACCATTGCGCCCCGGGTTAAATCTGAGTCTAGATATGAGGGATAAATTTAAAGTGAGAATAGGCACGTGGAACGTTGGAACGTTGACAGGCAGAAGTAGAGAATTAGCAGAAGTATTAAAGAGAAGGAAAGTTAATATTTGTTGTGTACAGGAAACTAAATGGAAAGGAGAGAAAGCAAAAGAAATAGGAGAGGGCTATAAGGTAATATATTCAGGTAGGACTAGTACTAGGAATGGCGTTGGAGTAATATTGGATGATGAGATGGAAATTAAGATAGTCGACGTAGGAAGGAAAAGTGATAGAATTATTACGGTATTCGTGGAGAAAGTATTAAACGTAGTAAGTGCGTATGCACCGCAAGTAGGATGTGAAGAAAGTGAAAAGGAATAGTTTTGGCGAGAGATGGATGAGGTGATGCAAGGAATACCAGGAAATGAGGATGCTGTGATTGGTGGTGATATGAATGGTCACGTAGGGAGTGAGAGGGTAGGGTATGAAAGAGTGCATGGAGGGTATGGTTTTGGCGAGAGGAATGAGGCTGGATTAAAAGTTGTGGATTTTGCAGAATCGTATGAGCTTGCAGTAATCAATACATATTTTAGGAAAAGAGAAGAGCATTATATAACATACAAGAGTGGAAGAAATAGGTCGCAGATTGATTATTTTATGTGGAGGAGAGACAATATAAAAAGAGTAAAGGATTTTAAAGTAATTCCTGGAGAGAGTGTAATAACACAACATAGGTTGATGATAATGGAAGTATGGTGTAGTGGAAAAAAGATGAACAAAAGAAGGAATACAGGGAAGGAGATCAGAATTAGGTGGTGGAAATTAATAGGAAACAAAGAGAAGGAGTTTATAAAGAAATTAAAATAAAAAGCTGTGTGGAATGTTGAGGGAGATATAAATGAGGTTTGGAGAAGGATGGTCACTTGTGTTAAGAACATAGCAAAAGAGGTTGTTGGTGAAACCAAAAGTAGTTTACCAGAAGACAAGGAAACGTGGTGGTGGGATGAGGAGATTCAGAGAGTAGTAGCGAGTAAGAAAAAGCAATTTAAGGTATGGCAGAAAAGTAGGAAGAGGGAAGATTGGATAGAGTATAAAAATGTATGTAAAATAGTGAAAAGTGCGGTAAGCAAAGCAAAGCTTAATAGGTATGATGAGTTATACATGTATGAGCGGCTAGGAACACAGGAAGGAGAAAAAGAAATTTATAGACTGGCGAAGGTGAGAGAAAAGCGATCCAAGGATTTCCAAGATGTTAGGTGTATAAAAAATGAGGATAAGAGAGTTTTAACAAATGATGAGGATGTGAAAAAAAGATGGAAAGAATATTTTGAGAAATTACTGAACGAGGAATATCCAAAAGAAGCTTTAGAGAGTATGTCATGGAATGAAGGATTGATTGGTCTCGTGGGCGAGGAGGAAGTGAGAGATGCGGTGAAGGCGATGAAAAAGAAAAAAGCGGTAGGACCAGATAGAGTACCTGTAGAGGTGTGGAAAATGTTAGGAGATGTAAGCATTGGGTGGTTGAAAAATCTTTTTAGTAAGGTACTGATAGAGGAAAAAATGCCAGAAGATTGGAGAAAGAGTTTTATTGTACCAATATTTAAAGGAAAAGGAGACATACAAGAATGTGGGAACTATAGAAGAATAAAGCTCATGAGTCATAGTATGAAGATCTGGGAAAAGATTATAGAGAAGAGGATAAGAAGTGAGACGTCGATATCAGAAAACCAGTTTGGTTTTATGCCAGGAAAATCGACAATGGAGCCATTATTTTGTGTTAGGCAATTAGTAGAGAAGTACAGAGAAAATAATAAAAAACTATGCATGGTGTTTATAGATTTAGAAAAGGCGCATGACAGAGTGCCAAGGAAGTTTTAAGGTGAGCATTAATGAGGAAAAATGTCCCAAAAATGTATGTAAATTTGATCCAGGATATGTATGAAGGGTCGAATACTAGTGTCAAGAGTCGGTGTGGAGTATCAGAAGGTTTCAGTATAGGAGTAGGTGTGCACCAGGGGTCAGCTCTAAACCCCTACCTGTTCTCAGTGGTAATGGATGAGGTTTCAAAGGAGATACAGGGTGAGATACCATGGTGTATGATGTTTGCGGATGATATAGTTCTGAAAGGAGAAAACCTAGAAGTTGTCAATAATAGGGTAAATGAGTGGAGGTTAGCCCTCGAAGAAAAGGGATTGAGAATTAGTAGAAATAAAACTGATTATATTGTGTATGATTTTGGACAAAGAGACCAAGAAGTTGAAGGAATGAGGAGACAACTGACAATAGATGGTGATGTGATAGGTGAAGTTGAGAGCTTTAAATATTTAGGATCTTTTGTTCAAAAGGACGGGGGCTTTGACATGGATGTAAAACATAGGATTAAGTGCGGGTGGATGAAATGGAGAGAAGCATCGGGCGTGTTATGCGATAAGAGAATTCCAATTAGGCTGAAAGGTAAATTTTATAAAAGTGTAGTGAGACCAACTATGCTGTATGGTTCAGAGTGTTGGGCGGTTAACAGGAGAATAGAACAAAGTATGAGTGTCGCGGAAATGAGAATGCTTAGATGGTTGAGTGGAGTGACAAGAGAAGATAGAATAAGGAATGAATACGTGAGAGGTAGTGTTGGTGTAGCGCCAATTGTGGACAAGATGAGAGAAAATAGGCTGAGATGGTTTGGGCATGTGATGAGGCGAGAGGAAACGAATGCAGTAAGAGTGGTTATGAAGATGGACGTTGAAGGGAAAAGAGGAAGAGGAAGACCAAAAAAGAGATGGTTGGAGACTTTGGAGAATGACATGAGGGCTGTCGGTGTGTGCAGAGGAGATGTGATTGACCGAGTAAAGTGGAGGTGTAGGACAAGGGTGGCCGACCCCATATAGTTGGGAGGAAGGCGAAGTAGAAGAAGAAGAAGAGTATCAATTTTAATATTTATATATGTGATATCGTATAATGTATGTTGGTCATTACACATGTTGACGACGTTGACGTAGATACTTGATTGCGACTTTTTAAAATTAACAATGGATTTATGTAATTGATTAATTAAATAATTCCAACATCTCCAAAATTTTTTAGTTACGATAAGTTTAACACCTTGTATTAAATTTTCAAGAGTTTTCGTCAGCCAATTAAATTTGATAGATGTTTAAAAAAAAATGTTATAAAAATTTAACATTTTTAATATCTATAAATAAGTCAAAATATATCAAAATACTTTGAAAACCTAACCATCTATAGAAAACGTCAATATAAAGATTTGGTGAAAATTTCAAGTTGTTGTGGTTTTTGGTTTTTGAGTTAGAGCATTTTAAAAAAACCGATATCATGTGTCAGTCTAGAATATTATACATTATATTATATTTTACATGTAATTTTATGTCAATATTCGCTGTTCAAACGCTTTAAAAAAAAATTGTGCCCATGGATTTTAATAATTTTTGAATGACAATAAGAACTACTTCTGTGGAATCTTCTTATCTTCTTTTTATCACTGATTATAAAAATAAATTGTAAAAAAATCGAATATTTTAAATGCCTATTAGTGGCTTAAAAATCAATATAATAATTTGAAAAAAATATGACATAAAGAAATACCAATTATAACAGCTGGTAAAAATTTCAAAAATCTGCGACTTATACTTTATGAATTATAACAAATATTTAAAATCGTTTAAGAATAAATCGTTATTTTATGCAATTTCGTAAATATTTAAATTTCAAACAGTCATAACATTTTTTCCTCCAAGTCCGGTAAACATTTTTTTTATATATTTTTGAAGAGTAGCTTATAGATAACCTATTGTTAAAATTTTGAACCTTTAGTATGAACAGAAAAAATTTTATGAATTTTTATCTACAAAATAACTTACAAATTATCGTGATTTTTACATATTTCGTATAAATTGGAACTTTGAGCACTTATAAAAAAAAATTGTGACTTACGATTTTAGATTTTTTTTTTCAGTTAAGGAACAACTTATAAGAAACCTTGTATTAAATTTTCAAGATTTTCTGGGCAGCCAAAAAAATTTTATCGTTATTTAAAAAAAAAATACTTAAAGAAATTGAAAATTTCAATTGTCTATAAATAGCTCAATAAAAGTCAAAATACTTTTAAAATTTAACGGTGTATAGAGAACGCTAATCTTAACATTTAGTAAAAATTTCAGGTATTTACATCGATTAGTTTTTGAATTATAGCAAAATAAAAAATTTGATTTTGTCGAAAACTGGTTTTGCGTAAAAACTCCCGTTTTTCCCTTAATTTTTTAGGGTTTTTCCATCGCATTTAAAAAATATTGAAATTTTTTTTACTTTTGACCACCCAAAGTACCAACTAGATTCACTTTCCTTTCAGAAAAGTTGCTACATAAGGCAATGTATGCATTATTACAGCCAAAAAAGGTGTCGTCAGGCACAAAAATAAAAAGATAAAAAAATAAAAAAAAGCACACATCATTGTAAAACCAATAGATTCCATCACTCCGTTCAGAATCTAAAAAAAATTGTTCCTAATATGGCATAAAACTACATTTTCGATATTTCGTTAAAAATTTTCTATAATTATTCTCCGAGTATTAAGTATATTATTCATTTAATTTAAATTTAAATTATACTCTAAGTATATATTTGTTATATATTATCGTTTTAATTCTCAAAACAATTATTATTTTTCTTTTATTATTTTCGTATTTTTAAGACTGGTCTTAAATTATAATTTAAGCATAAAAACTATAAATGCATTAAAAGGATTAAACATTTCTTTTACATATAAAAAAAAAGTGTTATTATTTGTACTAAATACTTAAATACATTTACAAACAAATTTTTTTTTTTTTCATAAAATAATATTAAAATATGGTCGGAACAATAATTAAAGACAATGCATATTTTCGCACAATAACAACGTTATTGCGTGTTTAACTGCTTATACTGCTATAATTTTTAAATATTCAAACTATATTCTGTAATCATAGAACAACACTCATAACATTCATGATTTTTAATTTATGCATAAAAATATAATAATTAATTATTATAACAATAATTATTTAATTCGGAAAAATCTTTATGAATTTCCAGCCATTGCAGAAATTCAGGCTTTTATTCTCACATTCATATCTTCTAAAATAATAATATATGTAATGCATTATTTTGTTTATTTATATTCCCACACCTATGTAAATATATTATTGAAGATATTACAACTTTAATCTTTCAATATTCTTAAATTAATTGGGAGTATATTGACGAAACCCAATAGTCACAAACATCAAGACCTCTATCATTTGGAACTACTTGATGTTTTTCAAATATTATGTGTATATTTTCCTTATGGTGCATTTAAGATAGATTTACATAATTGTATTATAAGAAATTATTAATAATTGACACACTAAATAAAATACAGATTTTTTTTCTTTTTTATAACATGTAAAAGTCACTTTTAACACAAAAAATGTACGAAACACTAAGATTCACCAGAATTACATGAACAAATATTAACCATTGCTAAATAAAAATGGTTGAAATAAAATTTACTTTACTGATAGCTTAGTTATGAAGTCTATCCATATACTTAGAGTATGTTAACGCCTATTTTTCAGCAAATACATTTACTAAAACTAAATTGCTGTTCATACGTAACAAGTACAAAGGATAATATTTTCAACTATATTTTATACATAAGTACTTCAGGTCAATAATTATGCAAGTGTCTGATAGTGTTTTAAACTTCTTACGATGCAAATCTTATTCAAAGCCAGTGATATATTAAAGTACTAACCTATCACAAAAAAAAAAAAAAATGTTTAGGAAGAATTTATTTCTTATAAATGTACATTTTTGATCAATTATAACGAATAACTAAAATGTATTATTCCTTTTCGAATGAATTGTTTTGTACTTAGGTATAAAAACCGGTCCATCATAATAAAATAAACAGCTTATATTTTGAAATACCCTGGTAAATGGCTGTCTGTATGTAATTCTGGTTATAAATATTAAATAATACAACTGAACATTATCATATGTGGATACCTATGGATATTTGAGCATTTCCAAGAAAATGTTGTAGATATGACTAAATAATGAATAAATTGTATAATTATTATGATTAATAAAACTTTGTTAAGTCAAATAAATTGAACAGATTGATGTTATAATTACATTCAGAAAATTGTTTGAGTCAATTATATTTTGTATTAGAAAAATACAAAAAGATGATACGACATTTTTTTTATGACTCAACCACTATCAATCTACGAAAAATGAATGATGACTTAGCATTTGTATTGTAAATAGCTAAGAATTTAAATGATCTGATGTAGGAATTGCGTAACAATAAAAATACAGTAAAAATATCATGATTCGTTTAGCATAACCTAAGAACTTGCCAAAAAAATCGGAAACGCAACCAAAATTTTAAGGCTGACAATTTCAACAATATAGATAAAATTATTAATTTACTTTAGCTAAAAAATACTGTTGGATTTTATAATCATGAAAATACACTCTCAAATATTCAGAATTTTATACCATACAAAATAATGATATTATCTGAAAATAAAATCGAGACAAGTTTGGTACGTCAAAACAGTTACTAATTATTGTCAGCCCACTTGATAATATTTTAAATAAAGAAGTTCTACTTTGTAAACGAAAATGTATAGCCAGAGATACAATCCCTTGCACTTTTTCAATGCCATATATTGTTGTTATGAAATTTACTAACTGTTCCCTAAAGTATACTAATATTTGAAAATTGGCACTACGTTGTCTGTTATAGTTGACCAGTGTAGAACGGAGCTTTTTAACATTAAAACGTTTGATGCCGCATTTGAGGAATTCTTTGGGAAAAAATCGACTAAATATGTTGGCTCGTATAAGTAATAAGAGAGAAATAGTAAGATGATATTTTTTGAAAATAATTAAAAATTAATGTTTTAAAAAATAATCTTATTACATTTATATATATATATATATATTTTTATTATTTATACAAGTATTAAGTTAGTTTAATAATTTTACTTCAATACACATTATTATAATACCTATAAATTAAAAAAAAAATAATTAAAATTAAAAAAAAAAAATGATCTATTAAATCGTATGATATTTTTATTTTTTTGTTCAAGTTATTCAATTTTTTAATTTAAAAATTAAACCCCTCTCTAAAATTCTAGATCTAAATATGCGGCTGATCCACGTGATAACATTGAATTTTAATCGTAACTGGTTTACAATGTATAATGACTTTTTGTATGGTTGCAATAGAAACACCACAAGTCATTCGCCACAAAGTCGTTTGCGGTGATTCAAATCTTTCCCCGCGTATCTTACTTCAAATAACACTTTGGGGTTGGTGACAACTTGGTCTTATATTATATGAAAGGGTCGGAAGAAGATTAGAGTTTGATTCGCGTGTGCCAGGAAAAACAGTCCCCAATGATCATTCGTTTTTAGAGAAGTAATTTCTGTTGAATGAAATTTTTCTTTTTCTCGTTTCCAGTAACTTGTAATCATAACTTCATAGAACAAAAAATACACAAAATTATACTCTCAGGATCCCGTTTCAAATTTTTAGTTATTATAGTATATTGTTCTTGTATTACTATATGCACATAATACTCACTAACTATCAAACATTTAATACTGCCCTATTCCTATTTAATTTTTTTTTCTGGGAAAAAAACATTTTTTAACAACGAAAAAACGAGTTTTATCTTATACAGACTAATAATAATGTTTTTAATTGTTAAAATTTAATATTACGTTCACTTAAATGGTTAAGATAATGGGCACAATTTTTTTACCAAGACTACTATTAAAATAAATCTATGATAGATGTTATCTATGATAACATCCTAAAATATACATTATAACTTAAATACCTTGGGAAAAAAAGAGTTATTGATATTATATGTTTTAAGATAATTGTATAAATTGTGTTTAATAGTTGTATTTTAAAAATATTTGGTTACACAATTTAGATTCTCGACTGGTATCAATTAAAGAATTTTATTGACTGTAAACACATAACAGAATAATAATACTCAATGATATAGATAAGAAATAAACAAAGAAATTATCAGAAAACTATTACATTTAAGTATTATTTTATATCCAGATTGATTAATCTTACAAAAAAAATATCTATAATAATTGTAAATTAATCGTAAATTATTACCATAATTATACTTTATTAATTACACTATTATAAATGAATAACTAAGGGTGAGCCGATGCTAGAACCGATACTTGATATCAGCCGATATTTGTGGAATTGGAAATATCGGTATCGATTTATTTTCAAAATCGATTTTTGAACCAATACCGCGAAAATAAGAGAACTACCGTCATAAAATATATTAATATCAATATTAACAACATTTTAATCACCAAATATCGATAATATTATAACAGATAATTTATTATTGATAAGTCTGGCACAAGACTGCGGTCACGGTCAGTCCAATTGAAAATAATGATCAAGTAAATTATTTAGTATTTTAGTCTTGGTGTAAACTTGAAAGTATTAAAGTATCAACTTATAAACAATAATCATTGTTTATTTACAGTATATTTACTATTCATTCATAAGTTATTATTATTTAAATTAATTTGTAAAATATATTACATTTTCAATTATATTTTTGATTTTAACTAATTTTTAATTATTAAAAATTAAAAGGTTATTTTTTATTTTTATTATTTTTATTTCATATTTCATTTTATTTTTTGTTAAAAGGAATATTTTTATTTAATTTGCAAATAAAATTGCATACTTACTAATATAATTTAATGCTTATATTATGTGATATTGGTTTTATCAATTCACGGTTTTTGGCAAAAAAAAGTTGGTTCTTTGTATGATATATTAAAAATAACTTAGTATTTACCGAGGTATTTACATTTAATTAATATATCGAGTATCGGTTTTATATCGGTTGCATGAATCGGTATATCAGGTATCGGTAAAAATTGGTATCGGCCCATCGTTATGAATAACACTCAAATTGATTAGTTGCTAAAATCATATTAAACTTCATGACCTAATAGGTATTGATTTAATAAATTCAATACATATTTTTCACTATTGTAACGAATTGTAACGTATAGGTTTTATTTTCATAAAATTAATCATTATGAAGCTATTTTTTTAGATTCTAAACGGAGTGATGGGATCTATTGGTTTTACAATGATGTGAGTTTTTTTTTTATTTATTTTTTTTTGTCTGACGACACCTTTTTGGGCAGTAAAAATGCTTCGATTTGCTTAAACAGCAACTTTTCTGAAAGCAAAGTGAATGCAGATGATACTTTGGCAAATCAAAAATCCAACTTTTTCAATACTTTTTAAAAAAATCGAAAAAAACGATAAAAAAATTACGTAAAAACGGGAAATTTTACGCAAAATCACGTTTTACAAATTACATTTTTTTTAAATGCTCTAACTCAAAAACGAAAAACCACAACAACTTGAAATTTTCACCAAATCTTTATATTGACGTTTTCTATACATGGTTAAGTTTTCAAATTATTTTGACATATTTTGACTTATTTATAGACAATAAAAATTTTATTTTTGTAAAATTTTTTTTTAAACATCTATCAAATTTAATTGGCAGACGAAAACTCTTGAAAATTTAATACAAGGTTTATAATAAGTTAAACTTACGTAACTAAAAAATATCGGTGATCGGTTTACTCAAATTTTTTTTTATAAGCCCTTAATGCTCAAATTTGTATAAAATGTGTAAAAATCACGATAATTTGTAAGTTATTTTGTAGATAAAAATTCATAAAATTTTTTCTGTTCAAACTAAAGGTTCAAAATTTTAACACTAGGTTATCTATAAGCTACTCTTCAAAAATCTTTAAAAAAATGTTTACCGGACTTGGCTATCTACATCTATTGATATTATAGTGGTAAATTTTTAGCAAATATAATATGATAATTTAAGTAATAATAATAACAGTATAACAATAACAATATTGAATTAATTATTACAATATGATAGTATAACAGATGTAATAATGATAATTGTATAGCTTGATATTAACGCTACAAGTAGCAACAGCTACTATATAATGTAGAGCTGTTACACCAGAAGGGCATGGGAACGTCCAAGTTTTAATCTACGTTGAGGCGGATGTACGTGAAGTTGATAGTGAAGTGAGCCAGTGGAGTTGAGCAGTGAGGTATGGAAGTTTTTTTATGAGGTTTTAATATGGTCTGTTATTTCCTGGATCTGAAGGTCTTTGTAAAGGTTTACGTTCCTTATAACCCAAGGTACGTTGGCAATAATACGCAGCACTTTATTTTGAAAAATTTGAATTTTATTGATGTGAGTGGACGCGCATTTCCCCCAGACCGGACACGCATAAGTGAGTAATGGACGTAGAATTTGTTTATATATTAGAAGAGAGCATTTGTTCTGTATTGAAGATTTGTTATTGAGAATAGGGTATAATATAGAGAGAAGCTGATATGCCAGTTGAAGTTTGGATGAGATATGGGGCTGCCATGTTAGCCGTTTATCCAATGTCAAGCCGAGGTATTTTACTGACGACCTCCAAGGTATATTTACATTGTTAAATGTTAGTTGTGCAGGGGAGCGGTAAGGACGAAGACTGAAGATAACACCTGTACTTTTTGACTTATTTATTTGAATACGCCCTTGTTTACACCAGTAAGATATTGAAGAATACACCATGAAGATGTGCTTGCAGATTTGTGGTTCCAATATTACGTGATTCTGTGAATATTGTAGTATCATCTGCGAATAGGGTAATATTCGTATGAGGTGACTGGGGAATATCATAAACATAGATATTAATTAATATGGGACCAAGCTTAGAGCCCTAAGGTACACCAACAGATATAGGCATAAGGTCTGAGGTGTTATCATTTATTTTAACAGCGAACTGCCTGTTAAGTAGAAATGAATTATTAATATTTAACAAGTATGTTGGAGTATTAATAGATTTTAGTTTAAACAGTAGGCCCTCGTGCCAGACTTTATGGAATGCTTTTGAAATATCTATAAATACAGCTCCAGTATGACAATGTTTTTCGAATGCAGTATTTATATGTTCAGTTATTCTAAGTAATTGTTGAACCGTCGAATGATTTGATCTAAACCCGAATTGGAATTTAGGTATAATATCTATGGAATTTAAATAGAAAAGAAGTCTGGTATGAATGATTTTTTCAAACAATTTTGAAATTGAAGATAAGAGGCTGATTGGCCTGTAGCTGTCAGGATTGGATTTGTTCTTCCCTGGTTTACTTATAAGTATTATGTTTGCAACTTTCCATTTGGGTGGAAAGTAACAAAGACGCAATAAAGAGTTAAATAATGTGGTCATAAACCACTAGTCCTTTCTGTGGTAATTTTTTTAACATAAGGTTTGTAATTTTGTTGTGACCCGGTAATTTTTTTGTCCGGGAGATTTTTAATATTTGTTTGATTTCATTTGGCGTTACGTAATTAATGGAATTTTGGACTTCATAATTTGGTAGTTCTAAGGTGTGTTTTACTCTTAAATCATTGCTTGGATTACAGAAATGGTTGGGATAAAAGGTATTATGTAAGATGTTTGAAAAAACATCACATTTTTCTTGATCGGATATGACAAGTTCTGCAACAGTGCGAAGAGGGGGAATGGTGTATTTTGGTTTAAAAGTATTTTTGTTGCTTTCCACAAATTTGATTCACTTGGTCGCATGTTTGACAGGTAATTGTATGAGGATACACGGTAGTTTTGTAATGCTGCTTGGACTTTTTTGTTGAGTAGGTTCAGTATTTTTTTATCTGCAGGGTTCTTATGGTTTTGCCAGGTGCGCCTGGCTAAATGTTTACGACGAATAAGTGAAGATATGGAGTGTGGCAAGATGCCAGGATTGCGTATATTTTGCACTACGGAATTAGAACAGAACTGATCGGCTTCTGTTATGACGTTTGTCAGATGTTTGGCTGTTTGCTCTGCTATTTGAGTGGTAGGTACACTTGTTGGTATTTACAGATTAGATTGTACATGGTTAGAGAATCTTTTCCAGTCTGGTTTGCCTTTAATTAATGAGGTGCTTATACAGCGGAAGAGAGAGGGAAAGTTAATCGTTATTTTAAGAGGTATGTGATCCGAGTCGAGTTCGATGAGGGGTTCATGCACGCATACAAATTAAGTATTAAAATGTCTAATATATCAGGCAAACGGTTTATATCTGTTGGGAAGTAAGTAGGTGTATTTGGAGCTGATATTGAAAAGGGTGTTTGCTATGAATTCTTGTAATTTAGAGCCATTTGGATTTGTAACACGGCATCCCCAGTTAATGTGTTTAGAATTTAAATCATTGACAATTGTAACTGAGTTATCTAAGTTCATGATTTTTTCATCATCTGCGATAAGTATTTGGCGACTAGAAGGTTGATACACACTGACGAACGTTATATGCTTATTTTTTATGTTAATGGAAACTACTACGGCTTCTAGGTACGTAAGGACGAGTGTAGGCAATTGTTGTTGTTTGATTTTGTTCCGTAATAGAATAACCACTCCGCCCATGGCACGAGATTGTGTAATACGATCAGCCCGATAAATTTTGTAGCCAGGGAATTTAATTTTATCTGAATGCGACAAATGCGTTTCAGTAATGCATGCGATATGAATGTTGTGATGATTAAGAAAAGCTAGTAATGTATTTCTTTAATTTTTAAAACCGTTAGCGTTCCAGTTTAATAATACGGTATTATGGAGCTTCATTGCTGTTTAAGTTTAAGCTGTTAATGATGACTGGCAGGTTTTGTATTATTTTCTGCATTAATTGGGTAACAAATGTGTTAATTAGTGGTAAAAGAGTTTTCCTAAAATCACTATCGTTATCTGTGGATTTGGCTGATTTGCCTCTATAATGATTATTATTACTATTACTATTGCACGCAGAGGCGTATGTGTATAAAAGTAGGCCTTTATGCCTTTTATGCATATTAGTGTTCTCTTGGTTTGAATGTATATTTTGAGTATTTGCGTTGGGTATTGTGTTTATGTGATTTTTGCTATGGGACGGATTTTTACTAGTTTTATTTTTATTTTTGGTTCTTGATATTTCTTTGTAAAAAGTGCACCCAGCTAATTATAGAAGCTATTGAACACTTTAATTTCCATTTAACTGTTTATTAACAATGTATAAAATATAGTCTTAATATTTAAATTTTATGTAATTGTATAATATTTTAATAACCACAAATAATTGCCATTAAAGAATATTATTTTAATGAAAAAATATGTGTGGCATTTACTGCTTTACGGTTTTTAATTATTTATGAGTACAGTCATTATTTTATATTTTTCAACATAATACCCGTTTATTTTTTCTAACGGTAAATGTCATATATTTAAACAAATATATATATATATATATTAATTGCTTTGATATGCAACTGTAATGTCATTATGTACGATATCTCAAGGTTAATATTTTATAATACATTATAGTTTTAATCATGGTAGTTATGATAGTTCTTATTTTTTTTTTAATCTATTTAAACATAATTTTTATTTTAAGAAATCTGTTACAATGTTAAACAATAATCTTTTCTTTTTTTTTAATAACTTCTATTATAAAAAATTATTACAGCTTAACGATTACAACTCATTGGGATAAATAATGACAAATCATAAAAACAAGAATAAAAACAGAAGAAAAAAAAAATAATAAATTAATAAATAACTAAATAAATAAATACATTTGTTGAATTAGCTAAATAAAGATCAAATTAAGAATCCAGCATCCTGAATAAAATTTAAAATAATAAAAACAATAGCCCTTGAAAAGGAGTTTAGAATAATGTGTGCATCTACTGACAAGATATTATTCTTTCGTAATAGAGTAAGTAACTCTAATCGGGAACTATGGAGTGATGGACAATTGACGAGGATATGCGTAAAATCGCAAATAGCTTCCTCGACGTAACGAGTGCACATAGGATCATTACAACAATAATCTTATTAAATAGAATATGTATATGAAAATCACGGAGAGAAAAAAGAAACCACCTATTAGTGTTACTTCGTAAATAAATAGTTAATATTTTACACGTTTATATTTAGGTTTTTTTTTAATTATATTTACATAATACTATCTTATGAGAAGTTTTATCTAAAATACGAATTTGTTTATTTGAAATAACATTAAAATATTATAAAATCAAACACAAAATTGAAACAAAAGAAACTAAAAACAGAATCATTTACTTTTAAACATCAATGTAGTGCAACTGCATATTCCAAACGCTGTATAATGAACAAATATTCAGCTATTTATTTTACTTTGATGATTTAAAAATGAAATATTTATATTTATTATTAATTTAATTAAAAACTTTAAATTTAAAAAGTTTTAAAATATAATTTACAAATGTAAATATCTCTTTTGGAAATTTGAATAACATTAAAGTACAGAAAGTTATAAAAATTATAAAACTAATTCACAAAAATGTACTCCAACTTGCAATAATAGTTGGGCAAAAATGAATTCCATCACATTCGTACACTAATCACCACACGTTATTTAATTAAAATAAATAAATGCTTTGTGTAAATTCAATACACAACTTTAAAACTAAGTTTACTTAAAATTGTAATTACAATAATGTAGTACATATAATATTATTGTTGACATATACAATTTTTGACAAGATGCATAAAAAATGAATAGAACACTCATGTGTATAACGGATACCCATTTATGACTTTTATGACATCGTTTCGTATTTTTGGACAATTAATATTTATAATGTACATTTATATGACAGTGAGCTGTAATCTGGATTAAATATCTCAACCACTAGTTATTTCGTATTGTTTGCAGACGTTCATTAATTATGCGACTCGTGCCACCGATTGTAACTTTGAATCTTGCCATTGCAGAACAGAGATATTTTCGTCGACGTTTGTAGCCAGGAAACCATTGATCGTTAAAATATATTATTGTCTCGTTCTGTCTACATTATTGAAAACTTATTGAATCATATTGAATGCAAGCGAAAAAAATGTCATCGAGTTCTTTCCAAATGAGTATCTCATAAAATATGTTTGAACCCCATTATTTTATTGTAATGCTATTAGGTTGAATTTTTTTTTTTTAGTACCGATTTGTTACCATACGTTGTTATCAAAGCGGTGGAGTGGAAAATTCGACGTGTCTTCTACGAAATATGACCGTAACTGACGTGACAAACACATACGTTTAATACGTATTATATTTAAGTACTACATGGTATGTGATCGTGACGCATCTGCCGATGAGTGCGTGCGGCGCAAAGTCGCTAGTGGGTCGCGTGCACGGATACCTGAGTTTTGCCAAGGACATGTGGCAACGAAAAAAAATAACACGGTCGGCTGTATGTTGTATCAACGGTTCTTAAAATTTTGTGACACGTGGACCCCCATAAATATAATATTCGAAGCCCCGGACCTCCGATTTTATAAGGCAAAAGTTAAGACCTCAATTATTAATTTGTCCATATGCTTTAATAACATCCGCGCTTATTGTTAATGTGTACGACTGAGAAAACAATATAGCGTCACGGTGCCCAGAAATTAGTGCCGCGGACTTCGGTTTAAAAATCACTATTGTAAATTATTGTTTTACGTGAACGTGGTTTGCACACGTACATTACATCAATACTTACGTTTGTCACCCTTGTGTGTGTTTCCGTTACGTATTAGTTTTATGTACCCGACAAGTGGACGTGTTGCGGGTACGGGTAGATAAATACACCCAGAAAATTGGCCACTGACCAAGCGGAAACATTGTCACACGTGTAGAGAGAACACAACGAACGACACTTGCATTCATGGGAGGTCGGTCGCGATGAACATGCGTTGAAGACGGACGGCGAGGTTTTCCTGTCCAATATCGTGCGCAGTATCAGGTCTTGCGAGAACGCGTGATCGTATTCACTGACTTGCAGTTCACGGCCGATTATACTGCGGGTGGACAAATGTTTTGTACGAAAACCTAATATATTGTTTCACGAGATGATAACTACATTTTTTAGTACATCCTGATTAGAACCGAATTTTCACCTGGTTATTTGTTAAAAATACAAAATAAATAGGATTATTATAGGGGTATAAATATTTTTTTTTTCCTTTACGCCATTAACTGTGTCTGATCCGAGTGTATTTCAACAATTTTAATTTAGGTAAAAAATGCAGTTAAACTTTATTCCCGTCGTCACTGCTGCCCGTGTCAAACCAATTTTCCGAGTTATTGGTTGTTCTTGACGGGAATGTATTGATGACATTGTACAGTATAGACGGGTGAGCTACTCGCGAGACAGAGCTTACAGCGTCGGTCCATGCACGTACATTTACGACACGAGTGTGCACTTTCGTGGGTTCGTGTGCTTTACATTACGTTAATTTTGAACACCGGATCACGATCGAATATTCTAGAACTTATACAAATTGACCTCTAGTTCACTATCGTTTTTTACTTCGAACTAATAAATCGTTTATTTTTCTGTTGATAATGGTTATGCACTATGTATATTTTATAGACACTTGAGTTTAAATATTTTCAGGGGCGGATTTAAGGCACTGCGAACTATGCGGCCGCATAGGGCGGCAAATTTTGGAGGGCGGAAAAATTATGTTGAAAATTTATTTTGATTTTGTAAAATTAGGTACATAATTTTTAAAATTGTATTTATCACTTCAAAATCTTGAAATTATGGATTTTGTATTTATTTATTTTTAGCAAAATAATATTTATATTTTCCCAGGAACTCGTCTACGACAACGACGATAGTATTGTATTATAGCTTATCTTATTGTTTAAGAAATGTCTCGTAATACTATGATAAACAAAAATTGCATATTAGGTAGGTATTGAAAAAATTAATTTATTTGAGGATATTTTATTAAAGAGGTAGTAAGTTCTTTTTAGATAGGGGTGGCAAATTTAATTTCGCATAGGGGCGGAAAATTGTTAAATCCGCCCCTGAATATTTTATAGTAATTTTTGAGCGATAATATGTAAATAAATAAAAATAATAATGTAGCAAAAGAACACTATGTATACATTAAAACAATCATTGCAGAAGTTGTATTGTTTTCAAATTTAAAATACGTCGTGGTTATGAAATGTATAAAGTATGTTTTAAGCTTATTTAATTTAATAGGGTCACTTAAGGTTTTTAATAAGCTAATAATAAATCCTCATATTCAAGTATACTTTAAGAGTGTTTTTACATTTTCAAAATTTTTCATGTACTTTATTCATACATATATTAAGGTAACATTTCCGTTTAGATATATATGAAATATTTATGGGCTTCATAAACTTATGTAACGTATTGTAATATTATAAATTATTTGTATATTTTATTTGGTACTTATCGGTTACCGCGACTACCTAGCGAGACGTATTGAATGGTGGTTATTATTAGCATTGCTGTGGGGATTTCTTGTAGACAAGTAATATGACCTGTTACTTGCTATTTTCCAACGTAGTTAGTGTTAGACCATTGTCGTGTGTCGTGTCATATTATTACAATGCAAATCTGAGATTTACCATCGAACGAAAAAGATGCCGTGGCTTTTTTACAAAAACATGGTGTTTTACATAAAATACAACTATGTGGGACGGGTCACGAAGCAAAATTGTGCTTCGAAAAACAAATATTTTGGAAATGCAATATTAAATCATGCCAAAGAAGGTAAACATGCGTGTCGGTAATTAGTTTGTTGGCAGTCACATTTCATTTGTATGCGCTTTACGATTTATATATTGTTGGGCAGAAGAAATGACTTCTTTAAAATGGTGTCAAACACAGTTAAATATGTGTTATGATACTACTGCGGACTGGAATAATTATATGCAAGAAATATGTGTTTTAAGCCTAAAAAGTCGTAACGGGAAAATTGGTGGTTCAGGAAAAATAGTAGAAATCGACGAAAGTCTTTTTACAAGACGTAAAAATAATGCTGGTAGTGTTTTACCTCAACAATGGATTTTTGGAGGCATTTGTTGGGAAACGACGGAATGTTTTTTAGTTGTAGTTAAAGATTGGTCTGCGTCTACACTGATACAAGCAATAAAATATAATATAAACTAAGGTACAACTATTTATTCTGATTGTTGGCGTGGTTATAAAACATATGAACTACAGAATGCTGGGTTTCAGCATTTAACCGTTAACCACACTTATAATTTTATGGATTCTCAAACTGGTGCTGACACACAGAATATCGAAAGGTTATGAGAATCCTCTAAATGGCGCAACAAAAACATAGAGGCACTGCTCGACAACATTTGGATAGTTATTTGGTTGAATTCATGTGGCGTCAAAAGCATGAAAGTCCATTTATAGGAATTTTAAATTGTATGTCTGAGCATTTTCTTTCTAGAGTGAATTATTAATTAATTCTAGTTTTATACAATTTTTCCATTATTTTTTTTTATAATTTTTTATAGTTTTTTTTTTTATAATTTTAATGGTAGTCGCGATAACCGATAAGTACCTTTTATTTTATAAACAATAAATACATAATATAATTACGAAAAGTAAAATAACGTACTCTTTTATTTTTGAATATATTATTTTATTGGATACATTTTTCCCTTCATTAATGAATACTTTCATTATCAACTATCACTACTAATTATTAATAATATATTTTTTATTATTATCTTTTACTTTCCAGCATCTTACGTACTTTTATTTTATTTTATTCTTTTTTTTTTGTTAAAAATAATTTTTTTTTTTTGCTATTCATACTAAAAATAGATATATAGCGTTGTGGTATTTATGGTTGCTTAATTGAGTTTGACGACAGAGTGTTCTTAAGAATTGTGGGCCTTATTACACGACGTCTGTTCATCCGTCTTTCTGTTATTAAATTGAGTAATTTTAAAGGCTACCATTGCCTCGGAGGTAAGAAAAACGAAAGTATACATGAAAATCTCTCTTCCACTCACCAGCCTTGAGTAACTTTTGAAACATGTTGGCAACATTTTCCAGAAACTCGTTTCCCTAAATCCCACTACATCTAATACCTTAACTGTAGTTTACATTTTTCACGTTATTTTTATCGGTTTGAATGTTTCCGGAGCATAATTTTTCTAATTTTTTTTTTTTATTACAAAAGGTTCACATTAAAATAAAAAACGTTTTTTTATTAAATGTTTAGGCACTATGATACATTTTGGTAAACATCATTATAAAAAAAATTATTGTTGTGCTAAATTAGAAATAAAATTAAAAGAAAAATTTATTTTTTCTATAAAAAAAGGTTATTGTATAAATCAAAAAATATAAAAAAAAAATAATCAAGTAATTATATTTATTATATTCATAAATTATGTATATAACAAATACGAAAAACGATGAATTTAAATATGAAATAAGAATACAAATTGAAATATCAACTGTGAATGGTATTTTTAACTAATAAATGTTACATTATTAGCATATTAATTTCTATAATTTATCTTATCAATTTAAGAACATTTTTGGAAATTTTATATATAGAAAATGATCAAAGAATCTTTCAGCAAATAAAATATTTAATATTTTTTGCTAATTTTTAAAGGATGGCGTTCTGAAAAGTATAGTTCTATATTTATCGTATATTTATCTAAGATTGAAATATTGAATGTATTGACATTTAAATTGTCTTATTTATAAATATAATATTTTTAATTTTTATACGAGTAGATATTACATAGTCGATGTATTAGAATTTTAATTTTTCATGACAACAAGTACAATTGAGTTAGACTACTTCCTTTTTGAGTAAAAATCTAACATAATATTGCAAAAAAAAAAAAAAAAAAAAAACAACTATTGATTATATTGTAATCATGAAAAAAAAATAATAGAGCGTACCTATTGATAGACATATACGAGTATTTTAGTTTATTATGTTGTTATATTTAGAATTTTCATTAAAGCCAGTAATTTTGTATTATACAAAGTAAGTATGTGAGTATTTTAAAGTCAAGTTTTGTATGAATTTTTAACTTCTTGTTTTGTATTAAGACAGTAAAAAATACGTGAATTAATTGATCCTGATATATTTTGATCTATAAGTATAATAAAAAATATATATAGAACAAATTAATATAAATAAGAGAAAGTTTTTGGTTGATATGAATCTTAATATATTTACCGTTCCATTCAACTTATTAAAATAAAGAAAAAAACCGATGAGTCTACTAACCTCCCTATCAAAAATTTTCAAAAAAGTTATACATAAGAGACTATAAAATTATTTGAATAGTGCAGATGTTATCCCAAAATTCCAATTTGGGTTTCGATCTAACCACTAGACCGTACAACAGCTTTTCCGTATAACAGAAAATATTAGTACTTCTTTTGAAAAACATTGCCATACTGGTGCTGTATTTATAGATGTCTCAAAAGCGTTTGACAAAGTTTGGCACGAAAGTCTCTTATACAAATTAAAATTTTTAAATACACCTAAGTATTTATTTTATATTATTAATTCCTTCCTAACCAATAGGAAATTCTCAGGTAAAATTAACGACAATTTATCTGACCCTCGTTCAATCTCTACTGGTGTACCTCAAAGTTCCAAGCTGGGACCTATCTTGATCAATATATTCATGTATGATATACCGCAGTCACCACGTAAAAACATTGCCCTATTCGCAGACGACACAGCTATTTACAGCGAATCCCGTAACGTTGAAGCAAAAACAAGCAATCTACAAGATCACTTAAATCTACTAACAAAATGGTGCAAAAGCTGGAAAATACACATTAACGCCTCAAAAAGGACAGCAGTCATATTCAGCCTACGTCGCTATTCTACTCCGCCACCTCTAAGATTTGACAACGATCCTATACCTTGGCAGCCTTATGTCAAGTACCTAGGTGTCACATTAGACAAGAGGCTTACCTGGGGGGCCTCACATAGCTACTAAACTACAACAAGCCTATCTAAAGCCTATTCTAAACAAAAAATCGGTTATACATAAAATATGTTCAATATTAATTTACAAGCAATTAATACGGTCACTAATTACCTACACTTATCCCATCTGGGGTCACTCTTCAGCCACCCACTTAATAAAAATTCAAATTTTCGAAAATAAAATATTGAGAATAATAACGAACGCATCATGGTTCATAAGTAACGAAAACCTACACAAAGACCTCCAACTTACCAAAATTCAAGATGATATAAGAAACCTTGCCACAAATTTCCATAGTTCACTCCACAAATCAACAGGCTCAATTCACTTCAATCTACACATACGTCCAACAGCATAAAGACGTTTAAAACATGGCCGTCTACACGACCTTATTCGTTAATTACTACAATTAAATCATAAACTAGAATGTAAATATGTAATTATTGTTTATCTACACTAATATTTTTTGTCTACATTATGTCTAACCAAGCTTAACTATTTCTATAGTCGTCTTACTATTGTTATTATCATTGCACCACTACTATACTGTTATCATGTTAAAATTGCCAAAAATTAATAATACTTATAATCCATAGATGTAGATAGCCTATCGACTAGGAATGTCTTATTGTAAATAAATGAAAAAAAAAAAAATTATAACGTAAAAAACATTATATGTATATTCCTCTTAGGAGTTTAAAATGTTTCGCAATTTTGTAAAATAAATAAATATTGTTTGATAATTAGGTATTAATTATGAATTATAATTTACAATACCTACCTTTATTAATTACTGTTATTGCTTATTATTTTTAACATTCAATTATTTCCATTTACTTTTTTCACACAAGTAAGAAGTATGTACTATAAACAATTTTATTAAAATTTCAAAAATTTTCTACCAGCCAATATTTTTTTATGGACGTTTTACGTAAAAAAATACGGAAATTCTATAATTTCAAATGTCTATAAATATCACAAAAACATTCAAAACCGTTTGAAATATTTATTATCAATAGAAAATATCTATTTAAATATAAGGTAACAATTTCAAGTTTCTATAACTAAAAAGTTATGAATTACAATGAAAAATCAAAATCGAAATTTTCGTTTCAAAAATTCTTCAGTTTTTTACACTTTTCCGCAATTATTGGAAAAACTATTAAGAAATTTACAAAATAAACTCCCTAAAGTATATCAACTAGATAACATTTGCTATTGAAAACCACTCTACAAATGTTTAATCGGATCATTTTACTAGCTAAAACCATGATGATACACGCAAAAATAAAAAGAACCGGATGGGCCTCGCTCTGCTGTACACTTGGGGGTGAAGTGCGACTCTTCATAGGATAGGTCATTATAATGGATTTGTTAAATTTGAATTCAATGATAGGTATCATTGTATATGAAATACGATTCTGAACGGAGATGATATGTTTGTCTAGAATATAATACAATGATATTTATAAATATTGTAATAAGTATATTTTATTTTGAAACTAAAAATTTAGAAAAATCGAAAATTTAAATTGTCTATAAATAAGTCAAAATATGTCAAAATACTTTAAAAACTTAACCATGTATAGAGAACGTCAATACAAAGATTTGGTGAATATTTCAAGTTGTTGCAATTTTTGGTTTTTGAGTAAGAGCATTTAAAAAAAAAACCGATATCTTTGTCAGTCTAGAATATTATACATTATATTATATTTTACATTTAATTTTATGTCAATATTCGCTGTTCAAACGCTTATAAAAAAAAATTGTGACTATGGATTTTAATAATTTTTGAATGAAATTCAGAACGACTTCTGTGGAATCTTCTATTAAATTTTCAAGTATTTTGTAGGAGCCAAATTTTTTTATCACCGATTATAAAAATAAAATGTAAAAAAATTGAATATTTTAAATGCCTATAAGTGGCTTAAAATTCAATATAATAATTTGAAAAAAATATGACATAAAGAAAATGCCAATCTTAACAACTGGTAGAAATTTCAAAAATCTGCGACTTATACTTTTTGAATTATAACAAATATTTAAAATCGTTTGAGAGTAAATCGCTATTTTATGCAATTTCGTAAATATTTAAATTTCAAACAGTCATAAAATTTTTTTCTCTAAGTACGGTATAATTTTTTTTAAAGATTTTTGAAAAGTAGCTTATAGATAACCTTGTATTAAAATTTTGAACCTTAAGTATGAATTTTTATCTACAAAATAACTTGCAAATTTTCGCAATTTTTACATATTTCGTAAAAATTGGAACTTTGAGTACTTATAAAAAAAAATTGTGACTTACGATTTTAGATTTTTTTTTATCAGTTTAGGAACAACTTATAAGAAACCTTCTATTAAATTTTCAAGATTTTCTGACCGGTCAAAAAAATTTTATTGTTATTTTAAAAAAAAAAAATTAAAAAAATTGAAAATTTCAATTGTCTATAAATAGCTCAATAAAATTCAAAATACTTTGAAAATTTAACGGTGTATATAGAACGCTAATCTTAACATTTGGTGAAAATTTCAAGTATTTACATCGATTAGTTTTTGAGTTATAGCTAAATAAAAAATTTGATTTTGTCGAAAATTGGTTTTGCGTAAAAACTGCCGTTTTCCCTTATTTTTTTAGGGTTTTTCCCGTCGCATTTAAAAAATATTGAAAATTTTTTACTTTTGACCCCTTCAAAGTACCAACTAGATTTACTTTCCTTTCAGAAAAGTTGCTATATAAGCAAATCGAAGCATTTTTACTGCCAAAAAAGGTGTCGTCAGACACAAAAATAAAAAAAATAAATAAAAAAAAAAACACACATCATTGTAAAACCAATAGATTCCATCACTCCGTTCAGAATCTAAAATAAAAAAAATACACATTATGGTAAAACTAATACATTCCTAGTTTCACTCAGAATCTAAAATATCTAGATAAATAAATAGTAGATAACTAATATTGTCATCTAAGATAGGTTAATATATAATGTTTTTATTTCTATCTAGATAAAATAATAGATAATACATTTTTTTATCTAGATAAGGCTCAACACTGATTATTTGTAAATATGTAAATACTGTAAATATGCATATACATTTATGTCCTGTTTCCAATAAATAACAACAGTTATAAATCTACCAACAACTACCACCACTACCACCAAGCCATCTCTAGTGTGGCATGTTAATAACTACTTAATAATTGGAAATCTATTTAAACTGCTATAACTATCACTGACATTCATTAGTTAATATATGCCAGTCTTAGTCCGTCTTTTGAAATCAGTCAGCCTTCTACAGTCTTTTTCTTGTTCCAGTAAAATTATAGGTCAAAATGAACATTCCGAATATTTGATAACTCTATTTAATAAGATACAGTGCACGGTAAATATATTCCAATGTGAAAGTAACAAATGAAATATTCCGAACTCATTGGCGACGATGTTGGAAATGCCTAAGAGTAGGCTCGGAATCAGGAATAATTTAATAAGGATGTTTTTTTTTTAATTAGCAGATTAGATATTTGGTTGTGATTAGTACTAAGGTGGTATTGTAAGGCAAAAGAGAAGAATACCCGATTATAATTCTGACATAATCAAAATTGGTCCATCGGAAAGAAAAGACACTTATCAATTCATCAGAATAATGGTGGCAGGGCAGGGAGTAATGAAACCACCTTTACCAACCACCATGACTTCCTTTGAGGAGAGTAATAAGACCACTATGTCAGTGATGGCGGTGGCCAATCATTAATCTCATTCGTGTGCGGCTCTGAATTTGGTAGCGCTAGTAGTGGTGGTGGTGGAGGTGGCAATAGTGGTGAAGCATTTATACACGTCGGCGAAGTTTTCCACTCTTTTAGCAATCACCACGCTACCGACGATGATGACGTTGTTGTCCCGTTTCTATTTCCGTCAATCTTGGTCACTGGAGGGATGGGTATAGAAGTATAAGAGGAGATTTTTTTAAATTCGACAGCAGTACATTGTGATGATTCGAAATTAAAAATAGTTAAGATATCGATCTTTTAGACGTACGATTTTGTTTTTTTTCAAATATCAGTACCTATAATTTTTATCGATCTATGGAAAAGCAATAACATTTAAGTACTTGGAGAACGTATGTATATGTGTGTGTGTATGTGTGTGTGTGTGTGTGTGTGTGTGTGTGTGTGTGTGTGTGTGTGTGTGTGTGTGTGTGAGAGAGAGAGAGAGATAGAGAAAGATAGTAAATATGAGGTGAAGTGTAAGGGTTAAGTACTTGGATTATATATCAAAATAAATCATGCTAACTAAGATGACGGACCGCTATTATTGAGACTACTACCGACAATTTGTATCAATATGTAATGTAAAAATATCAGGGATTAACACCAAATCGTAAATACCACCCCAGATACTTTGTTAACACTGACGTTCTTTATATAATTTTGGAATCCAAAATAACTGTATACATAAAAAGAAAACGGATGGGCCTCGCTCTGCTGTACAGTTGGGGGTGAAGTGCACCTCGTTTATAGGATAGGTCATTATTACAATGGATTTGTTAAATTTGAATGCAATGATAGATATCAATGTATACGAATAACGATTCTGAACGAAGTTAATATGTTTGTCTAGGATATAATACATTGTTATTTATAAATATTGTAAAAAGTATATTTTATTTTGAAACGATAAATATATTTTTCAATTAGGATGGGTTGGAAGTTGCGACATACAGCGACATAGTTTGTCAGTCTAGAATATTATACATTATATTATATTTTACATGTAATTTTATGTTAATATTCGCTGTTCAAACGCTTATAAAAAAAAAAAATTGTATAAAATCGAATATTTTAAATGCCTATAAGTGGCTTAAAAATCAATATAATATTTTGAAAAAAATATGACATAAAGGAAATATCAATCTTAACAGCTGGTAAAAATTTCAAAAATCTGCGACTTATACTTTATGAATTATAACAAATATTTAAAATCGTTTGAGAATAAATCGTTATTTTATGCAATTTCGTAAATATTTAAATTTCAAACAGTCATAACATTTTTTCCTCTAAGTCCGGTAAACATTTTTTTAAAGATTTTTGAAGAGTAGCTTATAGATAACCTAGTGTTAAAATTTTGAACCTTTAGTATGAACAGAAAAAATTTTATGAATTTTTATCTACAAAATAACTTGCAAATTATCGTGATTTTTACACATTTTATACAAATTTGACGTTAAGGTCTTATAAAAAAAAAATTGAGTACTTGAAAATTTAATAGAAGATTCCACAGAAGTAGTTCTTATTGTCATTCAACAATTATTAAAATCCATAGGCACAATTTTTTTTTAAGCGTTTGAACAGCGAATATTGACATAAAATTACATGTAAAATATATTATAATGTATAATATTCTAGACTGATAAACTATGTTACTGTATGCAACTGCCAACCCATCCTAAATGAAAAATATATTTATCGTTTCAAAATAAAGTATACTTTTTACAATATTTATAAATAACAATGTATTATATCCTAGACAAACATATTAACTCCGTTCAGAATCGTTATTCGTATACAATGATATCTATCATTGCATTCATATTTAACAAATCCATTGTAATAATGACCTATCCTACAAACGAAGTGCACTCCACCCCCAACTGTACAGTAGAGCGAGGCCCATCCGGTTCTTTTTTTTTTTAATTATATTGTTTAAAGTAAATGTCAAACTAATCAATTTTTTCTATTGAAAAATAAATAAAAACTCTTTAAAATATTATGCATAATAAATGTATTAATAATTTATATTTTATATAAACATATTTTTATAGTGTCGGTTTAATTATGAGTTATTCGATTTTTTGTTAAATTATAAAAATAAATCAATAATTGTGTAATTAATTACTAATTTAATATAAAAATGTATGTCAGTGATTAATAAAATAATGAATATTAAACCTTAATTTTACTAATTACAAATAAAATATAGCCATACAATTTATGAAACATAAATATAGTATTAGGCCATTGCACACTGTTTGCATTTGTTATATACATTTTAAATTTTGTATTGGTTAAAGTTGATATATTATATACCATCTTTAAGATATCCTAAATAAATTTATTTTATAAAAATATATATGGTGTTTTTTATTACATTTTATATATGAAAAGAAAAAATACTAACCTGATTTATAATATGTAGTACGAACTACGAAAACGTCTATATGGTCTTAGTCATAAATATTATCTCATAACAAAAAAAAAAATAAAAAAAGTAAAAATAGTTATTCATGAACATATCAATAACATTTTTACATTGTTTTATGCTCTTACAAGTCTATTAAGTATTTTTTTTTTATTCGAATTCACAAATTAACCTAATATGAACATATATTTCAAACATTAAATATATTTATACTGCTGACTAATAATTAAAACGAGGACATGGATATAAGTTATTTGATTTTGGTTACTATTATCTACAAACATCATATTGTGTTCCTAAAACGCATTTAACCTTATTGACCATCGATTATCGTTTAATTCAAGTTGCATTAAAATAATTATTTTACAAAGATAAAATTATCATGTCTATATTAAATAATAACTTATGTTAAGCGTCATAAATCAATATTTTATAAAATTAAATGTTCATTTTAATTTTCTGTGTATTATAAATATTATAATAGGAGTAATTTACTGTAATAAATTCAATATTTGCGAATAATATTAATTAGTCGTCTATACTATTTTATGGTAAATATATAGGATTTTATTTTATTTTATGATTTCGATGAATGTCTGTGATTATTGTTTCATTCGTATATTTATCTACCTTTAAACTAAAATATACAGACAATTTCCAAATCGTAATAAAATAATCAACATCAAAGTTTGTTGTCGTTGGACATTTTTTATGCTTTGAATGTAGCTAACATTTAAATGTGCCAGCTAGAGCGGAAAATAAATAAAATACCAAACGTGAAAAAATCTCTTTTTTTTTTTTTAAGTCAAAGAGGTGTGGTAGCAGTGATCACGCAATTCATTTACAACGATGCGTATCGAACCGATAACCCGCACACTGCAAATAATCAGGGACAGTCAATGTTCGTGTCACCATTCGATGGTAATGCACCCCGAATCAGCTCCTCGGAGTGTAACATGCATTCATATCCTTCTCGTAAAGTAGTACTAGTTTCACAAAATTATGTGAAATACATTGATAAAGACTTTAGAATTGTCTAGATGAAAAAAAAAATAAAATATTTGAAACATTCACGGCGAGGAAAGAATAAAACTGTAGAAACGACTGCTTCTCGTAAAACTTGTTGTCGTTTAAATGGAAACGTTCAATAGGTATTTTACACACATTTTTCTCCCTCTATCTAGCTAGTTCAACCAACCTATATTGGACATCCAAAAGTTTTTATGCAGCCAGGAAATTCATTAAACTTTTACGGTCAGTGAATCTTGGAGTTGGAATTTCAACCTCGATCTACTGTATTTTATTTACCGTATTTTTTTCGTGCATAGTCAATCGAAAATGAAAATTGAATGAAGACCTTCAAAATAAAAGTTCTTCCAATTACTGATTACGGGTAGGAAGAAAAGAAAGTATGACGTATTATCGTCTTAAATCGACATAGTAAAAACTACACACGTGAATTTTACTATCTGTTCAATTATTTAAACAATAGCAACATTTTGATGGAGAAGTTGGTAAGTTAATAATTTAACTGAAAAAAAATTTATAAATATCAACAACCACAAATTTTTGTATTTCATAGATTTTTCAAATAGTGTAAAAAATCACCAAGTAAAATTCTTTATAACAAATTTAAGTCTTGGTTAAAAATGTCAATAAAAATGATCTAACCACTTCAATAAATTAATGGTTTTTTTTTTTTTATTATTAACTTTATGCAGTATAAATATGAATAAAATATATTTTTTGGAAAAAAAATTTTTACTCAACTGAATTTAAAGTTTTTACAAACCAGTACATTTAACCAAATTTTTATTATAAATATATATTGGGTTAAATTTTAAATTTAACATTCAAAATGCTCATCATTTATTTAAAACTGCCTACATTTTATAGTTTTATATTTTAAGCTTATTATAGTTATATTTATTGAATGAATCAAATCTTAATTAATATGAATATAAATAAATATGTATTTTAGGTTAATGAAATCTTATTATAGCATCACAAATAATAATTTTTTTTTAACAATACCAAGTATATTTTAACGAATTTCTCAAATATTTTTCATTATTGCTACTATATTTACTAATTATTTTTTCAAATAATATATATATATATATATATATATATGGTTTTGTTATAATAAATATTGTTTGTTATTAATTTTAAAACTAATTGAATGATAAACAAAATTAAATTAATTTAATTTTTATAAATTATAATTATTTTATTTTATTGAGCATCATTGAAAAATTATAAGTTTCATATCATATTAAAAAATTGAAACACAAACTAATTTATCAACATGTCTATTTACCTTTCGATTTTCGTTTACATTATTTGGTTTTAATTGATCATTTTTTATTATTACAATCATATTTTAACTATAGACGTATTTAGCGATATGTTCATTCTGCCAAATTTATTGAATATTAAAAATATATGTGATTTTCGAAAGGAAAAGTTTCTTTTAGAAACCATATTCAAAATTTAAAAGTTTAACATGATTCTCTAATCAACGACTAATTTCAGTCAAAATAATTGAGATAAAACGTATTACATCTTTTTTAAAGTATCCATAAAGCAAATAAACCGTTGGCTTATGTAACAATAAGTGTAATTTTTCATTTATATATAATAATTGTATAATTTTTTTCACGTACAAAATATAAAAATTAGTATTTACATATATAAATTTCTCATTCACTATCAAAAAAAGCATAACATTTTCAAAATGATTTATAGATACAGTAAGGGAGTAAAACGAGTCCAAAAATATCAGATTCCAGGTTTCATGTTTGGTAATGGTTTCAATTTTTTTCGGTTTTGGGTATCGCATTTTAAACGGTTTTGAAAATTCCAAGTAACGTGGTTTCTAAAAACCGTTTCCAAGCCCGTTTTAACTCCATGGTTACGGTAAAAATTGAGTACGATAAGAATTATCGGTAAAAACAAAAAAAATTGTAACCGAAAATAAAAAAAAGACTATATAAATATTTTAATTTAATATTTTGACTATATTATAATAATATATAATATATTATAATTAATATAGGTACTATGTAGTAATATTTTGTAAATTGATGTGATATTAAAATTTTCCAGTCAATCATTGGAATAAAGAAAAATGTTTCTTTGAATAAAATATGTGGGAATAGTAGAACTAAAAATAAGAATCTAGAAAGGATAATGTGTCATACAAACTTATCAGATTTTTATGCTATAGTCATAATTTAGAAGAACAAAGACAATTCATAACTTTAGTTATAATCACTTTTCAATCTATAAATACATGCAGTCGAAACTATTAATCAAAATAAAATCATGTAAATGTCAAAACATTTATCATCAAATGTATAAAATAATATGAGTTGAGTTATTTGTTGAATCGTTAAAGTTCTTAACTCAAAAATAACTAAAAGCAACTTTAACGTAGAATATTTTTATATGAATATTATTTTAGTTTATTGAATTAAATTAATCTTAAATTACGTAATTTATAATTTTGATCTGAATGGAAAAATGTTTTAATATTACAACAAAATTATGATTTTCCTAAAATACTATTTTAAATAGTAAATGTATTATTTTTTATATTTAAGAGAAATTTACAATCTGTGGATAATAAGTAATAAGTAATTATGATAAATTATAAATATACTAAATAAAGTATAAATAAATTTACATGAATGATATGATTGGAAGAAAAGGCCGATTAGTAATACCCTCATACCATATATATCCTTAAAGATTTAATCATGGTTTATTTTAGATAATCAAGCATTCAATAACAGGCTCTTAAATATTCATCTTAATCCTTTTGAATATAGTATAAGATTAATTCAATTTTCAATTATAATTTACTAATCTTCAATTATTCCAACTAGTTTCTTAGTTATTTTATAATAAAAACTTAAACAGTTAAACTGTGAATTATATACTACTCGATATGCTTCTAACAGTTTCCTTCGCTAATAATAGGTTTATAATGTTTATTATTACTAATATAAACTAATAACAACTAATACAAAAAATTATTCAAACAAACACTATTATCTTAAAAATATAATTTTCAAAATATTTATCACGTTATCCCGCTCTTGACATACAGTCAATGACATATAGACGTATATCGACTCGAAAAGGCCTTTTTACCTACAAGAAATCTATCGATTGCGTCGGCTATTGATTGTGCCTAATATTTTTATATATCGATTCCGCCGAAAATATAAATACATGTCTTCTTCTACTTCGCCTTCCTCCCAACTATTTGGGGTCGGCCACCCTTGTCCTACACCTCCACTTTACTCGGTCAATCACATCTCCTCTGCACATACCGACAGCCCTCATGTCATTCTCCAAAGTCTCCAACCATCTCTTTTTTGGTCTTCCTCTTCCTCTTTTCCCTTCAACGTCCATCTTCATAACCACTCTTACTGCATTCGTTTCCTCTCGCCTCATCACATGCCCAAACCATCTCAGCCTATTTTCTCTCATCTTGTCCACAATTGGCGCTACACCAACACTACCTCTCACGTATTCATTCCTTATTCTATCTTCTCTTGTCACTCCACTCAACCATCTAAGCATTCTCATTCCCGCGATATTCATTTTTTGTTCTATTCTCCTGTTAACCGCTCTGAACCATACAGCAAAGTTGGTCTCACTACACTTTTATAAAATTTACCTTTCAACCTAATTGGAATTCTCTTATCGCATAACACGCCCGATGCTTCTCTCCATTTCATCCACCCGCACTTAATCCTATGTTTTACATCAATGTCAAAGCCCCCGTCCTTTTGAACAAAAGATCCTAAATATTTAAAGCTCTCAACTTCACCTATCACATCACCATCTATTGTCAGTTGTCTCCTCATTCCTTCAACTTCTTGGTCTCTTTGTCCAAAATCATACTCAATATACTCTAAATATAAATATTAAAAATGAAATATAAATACATGTATTATTACTATATACACATAACATTCTATATATACTATATATAATATATACATGTACCAAATCTTGTACGACGGTATAGTGGCACGAAACTAAGTAAGAAAAATAACTTATACATTTTAAAGAATAAATATTATAAATATAATTTTGCGTTCACTATAAACGAGTTCAATGTTCATTTTAATTAAATACAAATTTAAATTAATTTTAATGGATCCATAGAAACCACAATTCCACAAAATAAAATGCACAAATGATTACATAACTATAATATTATAGAGGTTACTAAAGTAGGATTACGATGAATAAATCTATAGTATTAATAATTTGTTTAATTTAACACGAAAAATCAGAACATAAAAACCTAATGACCTTATTGATTCAATACAACTTGTAATATTACACCAATGATAATATACCAATCTTACTTGCATTAAAATAATCAATAAAAGTTCACAGCTGAGCTAATAATAAAATTTGTCCAGATCACCGAAAATGGACGTCTGCTGGAAAGAATATTATGTATTTACAAAATCCGAAAATATTTTAATATTATAATATATATGTTATATTCTTATATACATATACTAGCTGATCCCGTACACTTCGTTGCTCGTTAAATATACCAACTCTATATGACTCAAACTTTGTTCAATTCGTTATTTAATATTCGATGGATGATGTTCTAGATTTATTTTAAGTTTTCTGGTGCCCGGAAAAAAAATTCTGATTTGCAGCAGTACATTATCAGGTAGGCAATCTACCTGCGGTAGATCACGGATCTAGTGCTGTTTGTACGTAAGTGTATCATTTAATTCTAATAAAGTATCAAAGTTATACCAAGTTTGACTTAATACGGTGGACTAATATCGTATAAGCCAAGTAATCATGAGAGCCAATTAACAAATAACAAAACACCAAATAATTTTTATATTAATTTTATATATTACCAATGGCAACCACTAATAAATAAATATTATTCTCAAATCTTATTAATCTTATTGATCTTTTGTTCAAAAGGACGGGGGCTTTGACATTGATGTAAAACATAGAATTAAGTGCGGGTGGATGAAATGGAGAGAAGCATCGGGCGTGTTATGCGATAAAAGAATTCCAATTAGGCTGAAAGGTAAATTTTATAAAAGTGTAGTGAGACCAACTATGCCGTATGGTTCAGAGTGTTGGGCGGTTAACAGGAGAATAGAACAAAGTATGAGTGTCGGGGAAATGAGAATGCTTAGATTGTTGAGTGGAGTGACAAGAGAAGATAGAATAAGGAATGAATACGTGAGAGGTAGTGTTGGTGTAGCGCCAATTGTGGACAAGATGAGAGAAAATAGGCTGAGATGGTTTGGGCATGTGATGAGGCGAGAGGAAACGAATGCAGTAAGAGTGGTTATGAAGATGGACGTTGAAGGGAAAAGAGGAAGAGGAAGACCAAAAAAGAGATGGTTGGAGACTTTGGAGAATGACATGAGGGCTGTCGGTATGTGCAGAGGAGATGTGATTGACCGAGTAAAGTAGAGGTGTAGGACAAGGGTGGCCGACCCCAAATAGTTGGGAGGAAGGCGAAGTAGAAGAAGAAGAAGAAGAAGATTCTCAAATCTTATAACTACCATAGCAACCATTTATAAACAAAAATGTCTATCGTAAATATCAAAATTCCTCTTTTAGCATCTCCTGGGGTCAATCCCCTTTTTAAATTTGCTTTAAACCTACTCTCAGACCTACCAAATATAAACAGAAAATTTCATGAAAATCGGTCAAGTTGTTTCGGAAGAGTTTGATAACCAACACATTTTGCGATGCATTTTTATATTATAGATAAATCTTCGACTGAATCAATGTACTTATACAAATGTTCAGCGTGATTGATAGCCGCTGGAATCGATAAACTCCCTGGCATATCATCAGTCTGATATAATAACAAAGTAGGTACTCGTAAATAGTAAAAGTAATAGTAAAAAGTAAAAGGAGGTAACTCGTAGGTACATTGCTATATTTCAATATCTTGACTTTTTATTTTTTTAATAAATAGAAATAATACATTATCATTTGATAACAATCGTTTATAAGCCATACTATATAAACAAAATATACAAAAAGTCATACATTCTCTTTGTAAAGTGCAATTATTACAATTCTTATATAAGTATCATGGTATGTCATTTTAATTATTTCTAATAAATAAAATATAAAATGAACTTTTTGGGTAAGAATTTAAAGCTGGTACATCATTCTCATTGCCATAGTAATATCAAGAACATAATATTTCATTAATTTAATTTTTTTTTTTTTAACATTTATTTGACATCATACAATCTGTAAATATTTTTTTACAAAAAGCATGTTGGCTAAAATATGGGTGACATGATTGGTTTGATTAAAGGAGTTACCCAGTAGTTACACTTATGGCTTGATTTTTTTTTTTTTTAATTTAAACTAAGTCAGGTCACCAGTTTCTCTTTAACCTTCTCGGGGGATTTCCTGAGATGACGTTGCAATTGAGGGCAAGTATTAGGGGATTTGGATGATTTGCTAGGCGTGCGCGAAATGTTTTATAGGAAGAAGTGGCTACTTCGGTGATTGTAAGTATATTCAAGTCCGTATGTAGGGTATGATTTGTAGCATAGAAGGGAGCTTTTGTAATAATTCTTAATGAAATAGATTGGAAAGATTGTACTTTTTGGATATTCGATTTTTTTGCAGCCCTCCATAGTTCAATCCCGTAGGACCAAATTGGTTTTAAAAGAGTTTTATATATTAGTAGTTTGTTTTTTAGGGTAAGTTTGGAGTATTTCCCTATGATATGGAAGAGAGATTTGCGTCTGGAGTTCAACAAAAGTCTTTTTTGTTTTACATGTTCGACCCAGGTTAGACGTTTGTCTAATATTAGTCCTAAATAACGGACGTTAGAGGTAGGTGGTATGATTTTGTTGGATAGTGAGATCGGTGGGACAGAGCCTTTTTTTAACGTAAAAGTAGTATGGGAACATTTTTCATTATTAACTTTAATTTTCCATTTTTAGTACCATGTTTTCATGTTGTTGAGGTGATTTTGAAGGTGTTAACCGGCGATGAGAGGGTCTTTGTGGGAGGTAAAGATGATTTTACCATCTGCAAATTCAGCTACAGAAGTGTGGTTAGATTTTGGTTGATCTGCTGCATATATGTTATACAAAATTGGAGATGAGATAGCACCTTGAGGGACTCCAGCTAGAATAGAGGACAAGTCGGAGAATTCAGAGCCAACTTTGGTAACAAAGTAACGGTTTTCTAAGTAAGATTTAAAAAATAAGAAATAAGAATGTGGAAGAAATGTCTTTAGTTTAAATAGTAGTCCTGTGTGCCAGACCTTATCGAATGCTTGAGCTATATTTAATAAAACGGCGGAACAGTACATTTTTTTTTCGAATAAGAAGGCTATAACGTTGGTTAGGCGGTGTGTTTTTTGGATCGTGAAGTGTTTGTTTCGAAAGCCGAATTGCGTATGAGGTATTTTATTACTTTTTCGTTAATGATTTTTGTTACATGTTTGAGAATTAATTTTTCGTTGAGTTTAGCAAAAAATGGGAGAAGACTTATAGGTCGATAGGAGGCTGGACTATCGGGGGTTTATTTGGCTTCGGAATTAATATTATTACTGATACTTTCCATTGGAGAGGGAAGTAGGAGAATCTTCAAATAGAATTAAGAATGTGAGTTAAATGAATTAAAGCTTTTTTTGATAATTGTCGGGCCACTTCTGCGGTGATTAAGTCTATTCCGGGAATTTCTTTGAGAGGGAATGATTTTATGAAGTGTAGGACTTCACCTGGAGAAAAAGGTTTTGGAGCAAGATATAATGGAAGAGAAGAAATAAGAGAATTTTCAATATGTTTGGTGAAAGCGTGGTTTCCGATATTTTTATGAGGTCGAAAGACTTCTGAAAGGTGAGAACGAAAAGTTTTCGTATGTTCTTTTTCAGATTTGCACCAACTACCATTGTTATTTTTAAGTGGGGCTTGTGTTGACATTTGTTTAAGGCATTTTCGTGTTGCTCTCCATAAAGAACTGTCATTTGTGGTGAGTGACAAGATCCAATCGTTAAAGGAGTCGTTCCTAATACGATGTAAAGAGTGTTTAAGGGATGATGCGGGATTGTTGTACACGTTTTTATTGAAGGGAAGTCTGGTACGTTGCCAGCAAGCCCTAGCACGGCGTTTTTGTGTGATTAATTCTCGAATATGAGCGGGAATCATTGGGGAGTTTATTTGTTGTTTTTGAGGCACAAATGATGATTTCTATACGGCTGATTGGATGGATTCAGTAAGGTTTTGGACAGCGTTTTCTATATCATTTAGGGTTTTCAAGCAAGTGTTTAAATTTATGTTTTCGTCGATAATTTTTCTAAATTTGTTCCAGTTCATAATGCCGTTGGTAAGACTTACTCTGTCAGACCGGAAGTCAGGTTTAGTATTTTAAGTTAAGAAAACTGGGGAGTGATCCGAACATGTGTCTAGAAGATTTTTTATTAGATGATTTATGTTATTTGGGATTTTTGTGACAAATATGTCTAAAATGTCGGGTCGTTTACGTTGTGGCGTTGGCCAGTAAGTTGGATTTGGAGGAGCAAGGATGGTATATGGTTTTTCGTTGATAACCTGAAGTAAGGAGTGTCCTTTTGAGTTCGTTGAGTGGCAGCCCCATGCTTGATTCTTTGCACTCAGGTCACAACCCAAGATGAATTACTGACTAAGAGTGTTAAAGAAGGAATTTTATTGAGTGTGTGAGATTTTGTGTTTGGGTGGACAATATACAGCTGCGATGGATATTGGTACGTGGTTTAGTTGAATGATTACTATTGCTACTTGAAGGTAATCTTCGTTAACATTGGGACATGGTGTAAATTGAAGAGATGATTTTATAATGATCGCGGCACCTGCATGAGACGTGTTGTCAGGATGATTAGAAGAAAATATATTATATTCTGGGATTGAAAATTTTGTATTAGTAGTAAAATGTGTTTCTGAAATGAGTGCGATATCGATTCTTTTTTCATTTAAAATTGTTAACATTTCGTTTTTGTGGTTGCATAGGCCATTAACATTCCATAGTAGGATGGCTAATGATTGTGATGTGAAAGAATTAGGAATTTTGAGAGAAAAGATGGTCGAGAACTTTGGTGAGGAGGGACAGCAGTGGATTTATTAGTGCATTAAAATCGTCTTGAAAATTTGATAGTGAGTTTTCGTTAGATTGATTTAGTGTTTGATTTTCATTAGATGTAGCTTGAGCATAAGAGCGAGGAAGGGGGTTGGATTCTGATAGCTGCTGTTGGGTAACTTTACAGTAATTATTATTTAAATTATTTAAATTATTTTTATTGTTATTTTTGTTGTTTATATTATCATATTTTTTTGAGATGGGTTTGCGAAAATTTTGAAGGTCCTTGTAAAATTGGCAACCTTTGTAGTTCGAGGGGTGGTCACTTTTGCATAAAGCATAATAGGCGGTAGATGTGTTAGATTTAGTTCAACTGGTGGATGGGTGGTTGTCACCGCAGTGGACGCATCTTGGTGAATATGAACAGTATTATTTCGAATGGCCGTATTCTTGGCAGTTTTGACATTGCAAAATGTCTCTGCGTTTGTGAGGTTCTTCTATCTTAATTTTTGTGTGAAATAGTGAGGTTAAGGTAAATATGTCCTTATCAGTGTTGTGCAAAGATAACCAAAAAATTATCTAGATAAGATAAAAGATAATCAATTAAATATTTATCTAGATAATAGTTAAAAGATAACCACATTTATCTAGATAAAAAACAGATAATTGAAAAAAACAAATAATTGAAAAAAACTTACACAATTTAAAGCTTGCATTTGTAAAATGGCAATTTCGTTATAAATAAATTAATATAAAGTTTGTTCTCTTTTTTCTATTATTTACCCTTTTTTCTAATATTGTCTATAACTTATTATAAGTACATTTAGGATGCAAACTAAACTAAGGCTAATAATCACTGTAATTGAAGTCTTTGAATTTAAAAAAATAATAATAATAAAATATAAGATAATGATTTATTTTACTATTGGAGACACAAAATAAGTAAAATCTGCTTTTTTTTTTGTTTATTACTTAATACTTAACTATAATTTATAAAAACATAATCACTATATAATACAACTTCTTCTTTTTTAAACGTATTTTGTCTATAATCTGTTAATAATACCTTATATTAAAATTCAAAATGATAACTAAACAATTACTGAATAAAAATTATAATGTTAAAAATTAACAAAATAATGAACATAATATAGTTATTTAATTAGAAGACATATATATTTTTTATAAACATACGCTTATATTTTTTCAATTTATATATAATTATGCCAGAACTGCTAAGGCGTATCTGAAATACTGCACCTATATTTATTATGATAGAAATGAGAAATCTACACAATGTCATAAATTGAAATGTAGAATACTAAACATGGAGTTGTTATCATCCTGGCAGTCAGCAGACTATTTATAATTTTTATTGTATATTTGTACATAAATATAGCTAAATCTATAAAAACATCTTCATTTTCACTGATTAGCAATTACTGTCGTCCGTTTGCTATTCTCAGTAGTCAGTGGTAGGTTTTATTTTTATTTATTACTTTAATCATGATAATCTAAGTTTATAATAATATATTGTTATTTATGAAACATTTGATCGTGTAGGAGAGTGAATTGTTACTATACATGGTATAAAGTCGCCAATAATACAATACGTTTCCAGATAGACCTATTAACGAGCCACTAATTAGTTAATAGGTCAATGGTTTCTAGAAACCAACTATGTTTAATTGTATTGATGTCCATATTTATATTTCTGTATTACTATTGATCACAAATACTATTAGGTACTTAGTATTTATAAATTTATAATCAATAGTATTATATTATATTTATATAGGCATATTGCATATGAAAAAAATAATAAAATATATAGTATTCGACATGTAAATATTTACAATTATAATAACTTGAAAATAAAATCGAATAAAAATAGCAAAACAAACTTAGAACATTTATTTCTCACAAAAGAAATTATCTAGATAATTTTCTCAGATAACTATTTTATTTATCTAGATAAGATAAAAAGATAGTTTATATTTATTTTATCTAGATAAGATAAAAAGATAAATATATCTATATATATATAAAATGGAGACAAAAAAAAGGGTTTATAGATGGACTTAATTCCACGCCCGGGAGGTGATAAAAAACAGGAATTTTGAAATTTTTGTTTTTGTTTATAAATGGTTGCTATGGGGGTTATAAGATTTGAGAATAATATTTATTTATTAGTGGTTAATATAATGAATTACCCGACATTGTAAGGTAACCAAAAAAAAAAACATATATAAGTACTTTGAATATTTTCTATTTGTTTGTGTCATTAAAAATGCCAAGAAGACGCCAGAATGCCAATTTTTGTCGTAGAACAAATGCAGCTACAAACATGAGAAATAGAAGAGCGCAAATAACAGACGAACAATGCCAATCCGATAGTGCGAATGATTCGTAGTTGACTCACGCAGAGCAAATGACCAACTACGCCAACAGGTACATCGAACATTTATATCTGATTCATTCCTGCGTCTAGCATTCTAGTATGAGCCCGATATTGAATATTATGCTCATTCAAAAGTAGTAATTTGTGCTATGGACAAGGAATGCCCGCGCTGCTATGCTCTCAAATTCAAAAATAAGCCAGTCTGGATGTGTTGTGCGTCAGGAAAAATGCAATTACCTGAAATTGAAACACCACCTGAACCATTGAACGGTTTACTAATCGGTACGGATCCAGATTCTAACGTGTTCCTGAAGTCAATTAGAATATTCAATTCATGTTTTCAAATGACATCGTTCGGAGCAATAGAAATAGTTCGTAATACTAATGCAAATGGTCAACAATACAATTCTATACTACGGATTTTAGTAGGTTAAGGTTAGGTTAGGATTATGTATTAATTGATTATATTAATCCACCGTATTATGTCAAACTTGGTATAACTTTGATTCTTTATTAGATTTAAATCATACACTAAGGTACATACAAACAGCACTAGGTCCGCGATCTACCGCAGGTAAATTGCCTACCTGATAATATACTGCTGTGAATCAGAATTTTTATTCCGGAGAGAAAACTTCAGATAAATCTAGAACATCATCCACCGAATATTAAATAACGAGTTGAACAAAGTTAGAGTCATATAGAGTTGGTATATTTAACGAAAAGTACACAGGATCAGCTAGTTTATCTATATAATGCACAACACTGGTCCTTATTAATCATTGCTGGTTCAAGATCTACAAAAAATATTGGGAGTTTATTTTTTGTTTCGCGTTGAAGGACGTTTGCCACTTGGCGGACTGAGTAACCGTTATCTTCTATAGCTATGCCTATTTCTGGGGTCGGCGTAGAAGGTTAGACGGCGTAGACAGGTGAAGTTTTTTTTACTACTCGAAAAGGTTTGTCTTTTTGGGGCTGGTATGTGTGGTATTGCGCATTTACATTTTTAAGAAAATGAATTACTTTACGATAGTGTTCGGGTTTGGTTGTTTGATCTTTTAAATCATTTGTAGAAGATTTGAATTGAAAATTATCAGGACCGATAAGATCTATTAGTTTGTTACGGAATCCAACGAAGTCTATATACCGCGAACAATTATTGGTGGTGGAGGTTTTATTTTTGTTTCGATTGTATCGTCGTGGATGTTGTTTTCGTTGCTTCGACGCTGTCCGAGATTTTAGCGTGTTCTTCATTTAGAATGTTTTCGTTTATGGCGATAGGGGAATATCTGTTTACCGTAATAAACATTGTTTTATTTTTTTTTTTTATAATCTGGATTATCAGTCGATGAGAGATTACGTTTTGAAGTGTTTCTTGGTTTTGGTTGTTATGAAATTATCAGTGTTTCCATTTCAATTGATGAATTAAACACGTCACTTAATGTGCTCAATGAGCGATTTTCTTGTGAGTTATTTTGATTTGATGGCCCAGGTTTTCATTGATTTTATTTGGCATTGGAGCCAGTTGATTTTTGTGGCTTCATTTCGTATCTGTAGTTGATTGCGTTACCGACTAATTATCGCGCGCCGGCCGTTGCCGGGCCGTCTTAGTGATACGCACTTTTAATTGAGTAGTTTATTAATTAAGTTTTTATGTTTTTGTTTTTTTTTTTAAGAAAAGATAGACTTTTGAATTTTTATTTGTTGTGAAGTTATGACATTTATTGTGGTTTTTATCCTGTTTACGACAGTATGAATTACGAAAAAAAATATTAATTTATATTAGATGCATATATAATATACGGGAGACGGTTTATCGCACGTGCGTTACGGGCGACGTTCGTAACGAGACTTTAATTTAATTTAAACATTAGATTTAGTGAATGTATTTAAAATGTTTGTTTTAACAGATTTAAACGCTTTCTATATCAATAATATAAAACTAAAAGTATAACTATATCTGTTGATTACTTTTGTAAATTCATTCAGTATTCAGGCTCGATTCTTTTAGAAATCCTATTTTATTATAAATAAGTGTCTGGTAAAAATTCTGTGAAATAATCAAATAACATTATTTATAATAAGCATTTGCATTTACAAAGTATACTTTTTTTTATTACGATACATATTTTATAAACATTTTTCTGAAATATCACCCAAAAAATAAAAAAACAAAGTACAACGTTTTATACTATAAATAATTAGTAAGTTAAAGTGTAATGCATTTATCATTAATTGAATGGAAAAGTTTTTTTAATTTTAAATATAATAAATACAATTTATTATTTACTTATGTACAACAAAGGATATTCAAATTAATATACTCGTGACGTATTCAAAATTTTTTCAAAAAATAAAACCATGTGATTAGTATGAGATATTGAAAATGTATACTTCAGTTTCTAATTTATAGTACCAAATTGTAGTTATTTTTAGTCATTAATAATTCATAAATGAAAAAAAAAATATAAATATTTAACTATTCTTAATATGATAAACAAGTTCGGCGGTAAAAATATATGCGTTTTGGAATAATTTTCTAACATTCTAACTCCATTTGTGGTGTTCGAGAAGCAAACGGACAGCTGGGGCATATGCCACCGATATAGATTATATTCGAAAAGCTGTAATGACATACGCAGGAGGTGAGGGTCTTTGCGATTCACTTCGCTACATAAAGTTGACAGATTCGACCAAAACGCAAATTAAAAACTTGGTTCGATACACAATGGACGAATAAACTTTTTGTACAGAAATGAAGAAAGTTTTCTAAATAATATGTCATACACAAGTGAATCGTTACTTTGCACTACAACAGGCTATATAATATTTATTATATTAATATTATATCTCTAAACGATATTAAAGAAAAAAATGTATAAAACTGATTGTTCGCCAGTATTTTAACATATCTTATTTGGCAACACATTAGACTTCATTTTACTGTACAAAATACAAAAAATGTATAAAGTTAAAGTATTTTTTTTAACAAAATGTTCGTATACACTTAATAGACATTTAAAAACAATCTAAAATGTTCAAAGCTAAGTGTAACAGTGAATTTAAAAAAGTAAATGAAACTATTTATTTTAATTAATTATCTTTAAGATATTTTCTTTCGAAATATCGTCGTTATTCTATGTTTCTATAATTTTAATTAGAAACAAATTATTTACAACATTCTCCAATGTTATAGAAGAAAATTAAATTTTCGTTTTAATTAAAATATATTAAATGTTCTACATATATACATACACAATAATTAATTTTTTCGTTTGGATTTTTCAACCAAAAGAAATATTTTCAGTTATATAGTAACCGTCCACTATTAACTAAGTTCATAAAAATGAATTCGCTGCTGTGCTTTTATTTCAAATGTTATAATAAGAATTATTTATTTACGTTTCTGCGTTGAATGCACACTGGGATAAATATTAAAAAAAATAAAATAAAATAAAAATCTTAAAATGCAAACATACGTATAAAATGTTAAAGTTTTTTCAAATTCAATGAGTTCATTATTATTTCTGTTGATCTTCCTGCCTGCCGTTTGCCGTTTATTTTATACCTATTTTTAATTTAGGAATAAAATGTAGAAATTGTTTCCAACGAATGCCAAGAAAAGCACGATCGAAATATGAATTATAATTATATATAAACTATATTGAAGAACTTTCTAATGATCGTGCACAATAGAGTAATCTACATAAAATATATATTTATATATGGAGATAGCAAATACATGTATTATATGTTCAATCTCTCGAGGATTTTGTAATTTTGGTAGCGGTACGTATTTTCGTAGAATAATCTAGAATAATCTAAACACATTACGTTTCAATAATTGGAACACCGTGATATCATATAATATAATACATAGGTATAATATGTATGATGTACGTTTATAAATATATACATATTTGTTGAAATCAATGTAATAAAAGAATTTTATTTGTGAAAATAAAATATTAAACATTATTTTGATTGAAAAATTAACTTTATCGAATTGAAAATGCGCACTTCTATTGTATTAAATATATTGTATAATATATTAAACTTAACGGTTACTACATAAAACATGACGAATTATTTCAAGCCTAGACAATTTCATAAGATGATGATTCAGTGCGGTATACTATAAAATTTTAACGATCCTTACCGACGAATTGTAATAAAATCAAATAAGTGTAATCCAATAAACAATTATTTCCATAGTTTAATAGATTTTTTAGATTCTGAACGGAGTGATGGAATCTATTGGTTTAACAATGATGTGTGTTTTTTTTTATTTTTTTTTTTTTTTTGTATTTTTTTTTTAATTTTTAATTTTTTTTTGTGTCCGACGACACCTTTTTTGGCAGTAAAATGCTTCGATTTGCTTAAACAGCAACTTTCCTGAAAGGAAAGTAAATTTAGATGGTACTTTGGCTAGTCAAATATCCAACTTTTCAATACTTTTTAAAAAAAACGAAAAAGTCGATAAAAAAATTACGAAAAAACGGGAAATTGTACGCAAAATCACGTTTTTACAAATTACATTTTTTTTAAAATGCTCTAACTCAAAAACCAAAAATCACAAAAACTTGAAATATTCACCAAATCTTTATATTGGTGTTCTCTATACATGGTTAAGTGTTCAAAGTATTTTAATATATTTTGACTTATTTATAGACAATTTAAATTTTCGATTTTTATAAAATTTTTGTTTTTAAACATCTATAAAATTTAATTGGTTGACCGAAAACTCTTGAAAGTTTAATACAAGGTTTATAATAAGTTAAACTTATCGTAATTAAAATATATCGATTTACTCAAATTTTTTTTATAAGCCCTTAATGCTCAAATTTGTATAAAATGTGTAAAAATCACGATAATTTGCAAGTTATTTTGTAGATAAAAATTCATAAAATTTTTTGTGTTAATACTCAAGGTTCAAAATTTTAACACTAAGTTATCTATAAGCTACTATTCTAAAATCTTTAAAAAAATTTCTACTGGATTTAGAGGAAAAAATGTTATGACTGTTTGAAATTTAAATATTTACGAAATTGCATAAAATAGCGATTTATTCTCAAACGATTTTAAATATTTAATATAATTAAAAAAGTATAAGTCGTAGATTTTTGAAATTTTTACCAGCTGTTAAGATTGGTATTTCCTTTATGTCATATTTTTTTCAAAATATTATATTGATTTTTAAGCCACTTATAGGCATTTAAAATATTCGATTTTTTTACAATTTTTTTTTTAAAAGCGTTTGAACAGCGAATATTGACATAAAATTACATGTAAAATATAATATAATGTATAATATTCTAGACTGACAAACTATGTCGCTGTATGTCGCAACTTCCAACCCATCCTAATTGAAAAATATATTTATCGTTTCAAAATAAAATATACTTTTTACAATATTTATAAATAACAATGTATTATATCCTAGACAAACATATTAACTTCGTTCAGAATTCGTTATTCGTATACATTGATATCTATCATTGCATTCAAATTTAACAAATCCATTGTAATAATGACCTATCCTATAAACGAGGTGCACTCCACCCCTAACTGTACAGCAGAGCGAGGCCCATCCGGTTCTTTTTTACTTATAAGTATGATTCAAGAGTATTTATTAAGTGGTTTTGTTCATCATATATTATTTTAATACTTCAAATCAGTTCTTCTTCTTCTTCAAAAAAAAAAAAACAATTGACAATCGTCTTCCTGAAATTAAAAAATAATCATAATAGTTCGCAATTTAAAGATAGATTTTTTTGTGGCAGAATCCGTTACAATATGCATTTGGCACAGTCGCTTTATGTTCGTAATTATCATTTGTAATATGTGTATATATATATATATATATATTTATAATATACATATTATTTATTTCATTCTATTTGGCATGCGACCAAAGTCATTTAGCATCAACTTTTAGCAATTTTTCACGGCCAACATTTTTTATCCTCTCCGTCTCTCTTTCTCTCTCACTCTTTCCTCGTTGTAGTTAAGTAAAGTCATTATTATTTAGAACCCTTTGAAACTTTGCAATAATTATTAATCCTTTCATGAGTATTCCAGTGGAATCACATTACACTTTTATTACAACTATAGTTCTATTTTTTATGGAAGTCGAGACTTTTGGTTAAACCCTCTGGCTAATTAGACTACACTGGTCTTTGAAAACGCGCGAGTGTGTAATATCTAAATATTCACATAGCACAGACTGGTATTTATTTCATATAAAGATATACGAGAAAATAACACAGGCACCGAGGCCTATTTGGTTCAGGCGCGGATCCAGGGGGGGCGGTAGGGGCGACCGCCCCCCCCCCCGTCAGCCGTATCAAAATGTGTTGTATCTAATTTGTTGTACTATTAAATTACATTATTTTGTGTTATACCATTCTAATGTATTGTTAATTGTTATTGTCACAAATTTTTGTCTTTTATTTTTGTAACATAAACATATGAAGTGTCGATAACAACAATATTATTGCGATATTATTTATAATCCCCCCCCCCCCCCGTTAAGGTAGGCTGGATCCGCGCCTGATTTGGTTATGTATACGTTCGCATGTTCCGAACATTTGAACTGTTTAATGACGTATTTCAACAACTCATTTTTATCGTTACATCATTAATTCGTTTAAGCGATTTGAATACATTACGTGATATCGTTGTGAATCGGTGGAACGCAGCCAACCTCCCTAGGTTTTACGTTTATGTACCATAGTGTCAGCCCATAGGTACAATCGACCTTTTCTACCAAAACTCATTTTTCAAGATTACGTGATAGTTCACGTGCGCGTGTATGTAGGTGTATGTGTACATTTGGATTACGACTATTTTACCGGGGATGGATACCATTTGTTTTTTTTTTTTAAATATGGTTGTAAATCAAATCTTTATTAAAATTCAACCCGTTGTGATCATGCGTTCGGCTAAAAAAAATATAAATATTCATTTAAGTTGGGTTTAACCGAAAAATTATGTTTGATTTTTCTGAAATTTACTTTAGGTATATACATTTTGTATACAATTTTGATATTATTGAAAATGATAAATACTACAAGTTCTGAAAAACCTGCAAGTATTTTTAACAATAAATAATGTATAATTTAAAGAGTAAAAAATCAAATCCTAATGAATAATTTCGTGATTTTTAAAGCCAACACATAATCAAATTTAAAATCAATGCAATTTACGAGTATAACAATAACCGCATACAGATATTATAGTCCTTTTTTTTTATCATATAAAGAGTAATATGTTATTTACGTTAATATAATGAAAGTCATTGAAAATTTTATAAAATGAAACTAATATAAATGTTGTGATGCTACAATAATAAAACTATAAGTTTTATGCAAGAAAATTTTAGTGAAACGTTTTGTATAAATTACAATTACAATTTACGTTAGATATTCAAAATTGTAAAAAGAATTTATCTTAATTCATAGTACCGTCAAATGTAGGTTACTTACTGTATAATTTTACAGCTTAAAGTCTCAAAGATAAGAATAAATTTACAATAAATACAATGATACAAACTAATAATATCATATCTATTTTTATATTAGCTTCTCTTAATTAAACGGATTGTTCAATTTTCGAGCGGGACACTAGCCCCCAGAAACAAAGATATTATTTTTTGTGACTCATTTAATTATATTGAATACTCATGTTTGCAATCAATGTTGGTTTTGATTTTTCACCACGTCGACGAAAAAGGTCAGATAGTTGGAAATTAAACGACAATTTTTTATTTTTTTTTTTGTCCTATAAACGAGTGTTCCGTCATCAAATGCCCAACATTATTCCGTTTTATAATGACATCCTAGGTAGAAAAAAAAATGTTTACATTGTGAAACGGCGAAAAATAATGCGAATACAATTATTGTTGATGATTGTATTCCATTGTCATATCCGTTTAAAATCGATAGTTTGACTTTTCATTAGCATTACTAACAAACTCTTGTATTATGCCATTTATTGGGGATTTCGTGTGTGTGTACTGTTACTAGCTATAATAATAACAATTATTATTATTATTATTATTATTATTATTATTATTATTATTATTATTATTATTATTATTATTATTATTATTATTATTATTGTTATTATTATTATTATTTTTATTATTATTATTATTATTATTATTATTTTTATTATTGTAATTATTAATATTGCACGTTATTCGTGGACTTTCTATATGCTGCCATGTGTATTTACATATGTAACGAGCCGACGCGTACCGGAAGTAGCTTCCTACCACCACGTTTTACCATAGACTTACCAGAGTAAGCTGGTAATAAACTGGACCGGATTTATTTGGTAGTAGCGAGCCGAAATTGTGTCTAGGACCGGAAACTTCATTTCCGAATATATGTAGAAGAAAAAAAGACAAGATACGAAATTGCCAAAAAAGTTACATTATTTCTATATGAACACTCGTTACATTTCTGCACATAATGCAGAAAAGGTTTTTTATTATAAAATCGTAAATATAACAAAAATATAAATTCGTGAAAAAATCATCTCATTAAGTCCAACCCATGTAGAATAGAAAAGTTTTAATGCATAAAAAACCTATTTAAGAGACAACAATTTACTCGATCCAATGTTTAAACATACAAATTAAAAATATTTTGTCAGATGTAAATATTTATTTTTAAATTAACTTGAAATATTTATAACTTTAAATATATACAAAAGAATTAAATATGGAAAATTAAAATGTATAATATTAAAATCATCGTAAATATTATTTTTATTATCATAATTATGATAACAAATTAGGAACTAATTGATAAATTACTTAGTGAGGTGTATTCAGTAAAAACTTAGATAATTTTATTTGCTTGTTTTATACACGAAGCTAATATATTAATAATACCGTTTTGCGATTTTCTACCATTTCGCAAAATACAAAACTAATAAAAACAGAATTATTATTCTGGGGTGTTTAAATTCTAACGTGATTAAGTCGGCACTGTTTCTAATAGAAATTAGGTCGTGTTTATCTTCTTATATAATATTTTGCTTGTAACGAAGTAGAAAATACTATAGATGTTTTCGTTTACACAGAAAAATTACGAGAACGTTGATATTAAATTTTACGTAGAATTGATTCGCTATTTATATTCAGGACATATTTCGTAATTGTAATTTATAAAAGCAATATGACACTACATAATAATTTATGCCAATAAACAAACACTTATTGAATGCAAAATGAATAGCATTATAGGTATATGTATCGCGTTAAACTAACAATTTCAATGATGTAGTTACATTTTTACACTTGCGACTCATTGTGTATAATATACTTTTTCATGGTTGAATATCAGAATTATTACTCATAGATAATTATAAATATATAAATAAATATTAAAATTATTAAGTAAATAATTTCAGACTCAAATATTTTTGTAATAAATTTTAATTCAAATTCCTTGAATGTTTTTTTTTTGTTTGTATAAAATGTATAAGTAACTTAAAAGTATCTATAGTATGTTTACAATTATTATAAACCAAACCATTTTATTTAAATTTTTTTAATAACTATAAAACAGAAAATTCGATGAAAACAACTATAGTTTTAATATAGAGCATTTAACTTTTCTTCACTTCGTGTTTCAAAATTAAATATAACATTATTAAAATAAAATATACTTAAATTAAAAAAATAAACATTTTATAAAATAATATTAGTTTAACGGAAATAAAAAATTTAATTTTCAAAATTTGGATTTACGAAAAGACTAAAATTTTTTTTTAAGATTTAAAAGATTTAAAATAACTCAATAATTTTCTGATTTTTAATACAACTCTATTGAACTTCAAGTCAATTTAAAAATAAAATAATACTTTTGGATTAGCTAATCATATAAATACAACCAAAAATATTATTATGATAAACCATAATATTGAAAATATCTTACTAAAAAAAACCGTTCAATGATTAAAACTACACATCAAAATACGAAAAAATAGTTGATTCGTTTTACTATTTGTGTGATTACATAAATACGCACAAGCAATTTTTTGCTTTTGTCGTGCGAACGACCTATGTGATAAAAACCAAAGTACCGGCAGATTTTAACAATGGATAGCCTATTTATGTCTAAACAAGTAAGCGAGTGAATGATTATATTATCACTCGCAGATAAACCAAAAATGTTCGTTTTTGATGTGAGCAACTGTCAATAAAATGTATTTTTTATAGACCTGATAGTAGAAATACTACACAAAATATTCGAACGGACCGAATTACTAGCGGTCCACTTCAGACACTCAGCCGTCTACTTACCATTCACAAAATCGTATTCACTGAGAATGCACCGTAACAGTTTTTAAACTTCATAAAATACGGTTTTCATACGTCTCGGTTTGGCCGGGACAGTACCGATTTTGAGTGTGGTGTCTCGGTATCCCAAAATGTATTTCGGAACAGCTAATTGTTCCGATATGAGACTTAAATATTGTTTTGTTTTATAATGTTTTAAAATTATTTTTGTGCTTATAAAAATAAAACAGAAATACGTAATAATATACAAATAGTAATGCACCTAACTTTTTTCATGGATTTCGTTTACAAAAATTTTTTACATCAGTTAAAATATAATATTATTTGTCACGAGGACGAAGTACACCGAAACTACTGTGTATGAGATCATATATTATTATAGTTTATTATTATTTGTATTTTAATGCCCAAAGCATTGTACAGGTATCTTAAAAACTATTCTCTCCCTTTCAGAAACATCCGTGATAATTGTCTGCAGGATAATAGCGCAGTGTGGCACGACAGCGTTATAACAACACGCACGATGCGTTTTGATGTAATACAATTCAGTATGCAAACAACTAAAACCGTTTCAAACCAATTGCATCGCACTTGGCAGCCATCACAACATTTCACGTTTTATGTATACTCTTATTATATTATTATGATATTTTCTTCCTCCAAAGCAAATGGTGAGCAATCACCAGACAACGTTTGGTAAATTCTTATCACGATTTTCCATTTTCAAAGCGTTTATTATTTTAGAGGTGCCACAGCATATTATATAGTGTATATATTGTTCATAATATATATGTATATAGTAGATGTATAGTTGAAAAGAAACAACATCGCGCGCGCCAGTGCAATCGCGGGGGTGTAATAAAATTTCCACACCAACACATCGGTCCCATAGGAAGATACGATCGCAGAGATATGCTTTCCTCTACTCCGGTATTCTTCATGGCTTCATTCGCATATAGATACTCTTTATGCACGCCATACAGCTACCACCTTCCATTACTTTATCCCACGCGATCAACCGACCAACCGTCCGTCTGTTGTAGTTTCAGTATATGTAGTAGTTGTACGTCGTCGGAAATGGCGACGGTGGTAGCGGTGGTAGAGGTTTATTGTTATTCCGGTCGCGAGTCCCCCAAAGATCGTATAAAAGCCAGCAGCCCTTTCGTTTCTCTCCGGTTCCACACACATCCTCTTCCACACCTACACACACGTACGCACGCACACACACACACACACACGCGCGCGCGCGCGCATACAAACTCGCATACACACAATGGAACACATGCACTACGACTAACGAACGTACGAACGATGTCGGCTGTAGCGCCAGGACACGATAGGGTTTTGGCAAACTGGGACAGGTTGCGTATAGGATTTAGCCTCCGGCTAATAAACACGTTTCTATCTGTTATATATGTACCCTCTCGTGTATAACAGGCCCAGCGTTAAACCTGTCACGTGTTTATAGTACATCCCTCCGCGCATCATCAGTAGACGTCCACTCTCACTCCTTTTTCGTCGTTCCCTCCTCACCCATGGATCACGTCTTCCAAAAGAGTGATGGATTCTATTCATATTGTGTTTGCAGTGCGTGCGTGTACATAAAGAAGATATTTTCCAACTTTTATTTCTAACGTTTAATAATATGTATTCACGCACAGTTTTTCCATCTACTTTAATTTTCCTTTTTTTTCACATTTTAAATCAATTCTGTAAATATTACATTATTCTACTAGTACATAATATTAATTTATAATATATATATATATATATTTATATATATATTAGTAATGTAATATACTGGTGAAGAAGCCGTCTCCAAGTCACTATGTCTCATTATTTATAATCATAAATAAAATCGACAAGCAGAGATACAACTGTACAGTAAAAAGAATTAGTATAATACATTTTTGAAATCTAATATTCTCTCCGTAGTTCATACAACTTATGACAATGTTGTACAACCTCCATCGTGTCGGAGAAACTTATTTTAAACGCAAACCATCAACATCCAAGTGCACATATTTTCATCTGCAATTATAATCTATAATTATAGTTCAGTCATCATAGTCAATTTATAAAAATAAGTGCATTAAAGATAAAACTGATCATTCAAACACAAAAAATTCCTTAGAGTTTCAGAATATAATAGTTCAAAGCTGCTTGGGAGTACTAGGATGTACTACTAAAATGTATATTTAAACTGTGCGTAGGGGGTGTAGAAAATTGAGATGATAGGAGGTTTAGAACAAGGTTAGCCGACCTCAAATATTTGGGAAGAAGGGGAAAGAGAAGAAGATATAACGATAATATGTACGAATTAAACATTGAAATGCGTTAAATATATTCAAAACACAAATTTATATTCAAACATTTTGTAAATATTTATGTATAAGATTATAATTAATATTATATATGATTTAATATTAATGTGATAACGTTTCTCAGAACAATATAGGTAACCTACCTTTTACTGTAACATAAGTTTAATAAAAACAAAATAAATTATAAAATGGATGACACATTTGAAGCATCATGAGTAATTAAATTTTTTTTTTTATTGTTTATAGTTTTGTTTACCTACCACTTAAATTAGTTCTAATGGTCTGTGAAATGATTATAATCGATGATAGTGGTAAAAATAGATCTTTAAGGAATGTATTTAATTTTCTACTAATCGTTTTTCTTTCTCTCAATTACAATTATATAAACATAAATCATGTATATAGTTATTGTAAAATTAAATTAAACTAAGGATTGATGCTGTCCAATTTTTAGAATTACTAACATTCATCCTAAATGGCTTTAATACAGGCTTAAAGGATTTAAAAAAACTGTATTTAATACCATAACATTTTTCTTAGGTTAATACAAATTCATTTCGGCTCTAAATGAAAAGTAATATCAAATATAAATAATTTTAAAACAAATTTGTACTTTTATGTTATGATTTTATTGTAACTAATACAGAGTGTTTAAAATAAATAATACCTACTTCAAAACAATATCAGATGTACGCTATGATGATAAAACTACATATTCTGATCACGTTTTCACTGCAATTGTACGAAAGAGAATAAAGATGTCTTCATGATGATGAGGTTTAAAAAAATACCACTTAACTGGGAATGGTTATTTGAGAATGACTATTATACCTTTATAGTCCAGTGTATCAGTTTATTTGAAGTGTAAATATATTTACTGTAAAGAATTATTAATTCTAAATTATTTTACAGATATATTATTCTACGTTAACTAGAGTAAAAAATGTAGTAGCATATTAATAAGAATTCTACTCCGGAATTTTAGAAAAATTTAGAATTTATTGCTTCACACAATATATAATAAGATTATACTTTGTGTACACCTACTTGTTTAATATATACACATTTAAGTATTTACATATTTCTATTTCTAGGAAAACATTCTGTAGCAGTTCAAAGTACTACGCAAGACAAAGTTAACTACATCTTGATAATATATTCATACAAGTATGATATTCTGATAAATGATCATTTTGGGGTAATCTGTTTTAAAGTCACGTACTTCTTATGTGTAAAGTGTTGTATTAAAAGTTTACTGCATAATACGCATTCAACAGATGATAAACGACATAGGCATTCACAATTTGAGCGTTTGTCATATAACATTAACATCAACATTTTTAACGATTTGCTGTACTTAAAATGGAAACAATATTGTTATTTGAATACAAAATCTAGTGTATGAAATAATACAATCCGTTTTATGACTGAAACATTACGGACATGTATATAGACCATATGTTTTTAATTATTTTTATGTTTTTAGGTTATTGTTTATTTATTTTTCTAACGAACTGTTTACAGAGTTTTTAGCTAATTTAAATACGCAAAGCACTTTAATGGGGCGAGGCAATTCGGATTATCATGAAACATTGGTAAACCGATAGCGCAAAGTGTTAATGTGTTTATATTGTCGAGGGACAACAATAATATTTACCTGATAACCCTTGCGAAAAGTTAATACATCGGTATTAATTAAATGGCTTAGTAGTACACCACATGGAAAATATAATAATATATGTTGCATATACCTACTGTAAGTTTGCATCGGTACTTTGCTTGATACCACAAACAGTATATAACTTGGAGATATATTGTGGGAAAGGGAACAGAAGAATGTGGTTTACAAATATTCAGGTTACGGACTCGTGCGTAGTTTGAAAATACGAATTTACATATAATAAGTAAATGGAAAATTGACGATAAAATAATTTCATATAATATATTTTATTTATATTATAGAACTTCGGAGTTCGGGTTCTTGCCAAATGTCCTATAAAGCTTATCGTAATATAATATTATATGATACATGGGTCCACTGACTGGACGTCAGTGAACACGAATGCATATTAATAATATTATACCATACCATCAATAATCCGAAATATTAATCGTGTAAATTTTACTGCAAACATTTTAAATAGTACCGTAAGCCCCGTATAAATCACAGTGAATTAATTACTATTGCGTCTAAGGTCACGTGTCATATAAATTTAATGTATTGAAATTTTGACAAAGCGCTAAAATGAATCATCAGGCAGCAATTGTATGATGAAAAAAAAATTAATTACCCTTAACGTTTATTATTACGACAATGTATTTATATAGACAAACAAAATAAAGAAAAAATACATTAAATGTTACACAGTAATTCGCAATCCATTGTTGGAAATGTCGATGGTGAACAATGATTGATTGTAATCCACAACTATATAATATATTATATAGGCCTTTAAAAGCAAATTATTCATTTATTGTTTACATACTCATATATTATCATTAAAGCAAAAGCTATTTGAAGTAAAATAAAATAAAAACCAAAACATTTAGTACAATATTATGTTAATAGTACTAATAAGACGATATTGTAATTCATCTTAAACCACTGATGTAGATGATTTAAAATCACTATAATATACTTAATTCGGTAATTATTGAATGTTAATATAAATATATAAATTTAATATCTAAAATATTTTATTAAAGTTAAAAATTCCTTAATTTCATTTTTATATTGCTTAGCTTCGATATAATTGAGAGTAAAACGATTGTATTAGTTCAATTACTAGTACATATGGGATGATATACATAATTCCCGCACATCGTTCATATTATGATTATTTTAATTAACAACCCATATCGAGTTTCATCCACTACTAAAGGGTAAAACTCAGATAAATATACTACGATATTTAATTTTTTAATTTGATATTCAAGGTGTGCACTACACGAATTACGTTGTTGTCGGCTGGTGATTTTGCGTACTAAATTGTGCGGAAGTTAGAAATGACAGATCAATGGTGCCGTAGGCTAAGCCATATCCTCTTAAACACCATTGAAAAATAATTGAACTTCCTGAAATATACAACGAGTTTTTGTGTGTGTGTGTTTTTATGTATATCTTAACGTTTACAATGAAAGGATGAATTATGAAATTAATATATAGTATAAAGGGGTAGAAAAATAAAATTATAAAATGCTATTATATATACATCAATATTTACTCTTCTATTCCGCTAACAGTTAGTTGCCTTTCGATTTAGTATAGCCTACTTGTTATTCAATTTTATGTTTTTCTTTTGATGGTGACAAATAATTCCATTTTTTTTTTTTTAACGTGAAAATAAATCATCGCGACAATAGTATTATATTATATTTCTATATAAATATTGCAATAAACTTTACTTAATGATTTATAGTTGCTCTTTTTTTATTTCACATTTATAAATCAGGGGTCAAAAGTATTTGTAAAATTTTGGACGTATTATATGTACCTAAAACAAATATACTGGGTTTTTCATTACCCATTATAAATTAATAGTATATCGATTCAACGTTACACTGACATCTCTAAACGATTTTTAATCCTTCATTCTACAACGTTTAATCAAGATTTTAGCGGAAATGATCAATTTTCTGATACTTCAAATACTTTCCAAATAAATTTATTTTTTCATTACGTGTCTGATAACAGTTTTATTTCACTATTTAAATGTATACTATAAATCAAATGGTTTTAGTTATTGGCTGTCATCGAAAATGTTACCCATCGCTATTTTAATACTCTCGAAAATAATTCAAATTTTTGTACACTGACTTTTTCTTGTTAATATTAATGTTTTGGAGAAAATGGGGATTTCATGTGTTCTTGTTTTGAGCGAAAAAAATTACCACAGATACTATTTCGATTAGGAAACAAAATAGGTTTGATCATGGATACAAAAAATAAAATGATAAAGGGACGCCAAAAAAGTAATTTACATACACGAAGATCTGATAGTGTTCGATTGGTAATAAAATATTTAAAAACTTTATTCTTTTAACAAATTTGAATTAAGTTTTGTATATTTTCTTAAAAAATCAAAGAGAAAAAACTATAGTTAATTTATATAATGAAAAACTTTAAATAATTAACAAAAAAATAATGCTAAAAATATAAACAATAAAACTGAAGTAACTTTGAATTTGCTTTTTAAACGACTTTTTATTTATTTAATAAGAAAATGACTTATAACTTATTTGGAGAATGTTTTCATAAAATATAAATAATGATCAACTTTATAACAAGAATAACTATAGAATAAGCTAAATAACATATTAAATCATATAAATTAAATATATTTCAATCCGAATTAAAGTTATATTAATAATAATTTTGTTAATTGAAAAAATATTTTATTAAACATTAATCATTATACAATATGGATGTAATAAACTTTGAAAAAATAACTGTAATTATTAACTCAAAATATAAATAAAAATAGTAGATAAATCAGATTTGATAAAAGGAACATTAAAAAATGAGTATTAGATACTTATTGATATTTTTAGTATAACAATAAACTTAGAAGGAAGTAATATAGATTACAAAGTAAAAAACGAATTTTATTTATGTATATGTTACGGGCAAAGTGGAAAATTCGGACAATGTATTCAATGCCCGAGTATTGTATACAATGACCGGGCATTATAAACAATGTCCGAGATATATTGGGCAATGTAAATTGTGAAGTATTTATACAAAATAATCTGCATAATATATTATGTTTTTATTGCAAATTATTAATATTACATAATATAATATATTAATATTATGTTTTTCATCAAATAATTTTTATATACAATTTTTTTGCTTATAAAGTATAAATAGTTATATCCACGTCTATCCTTTGGTTAAAGACTAATGACATTTTGTGAATGCACTATATATTCCGATAACGAAACCGATGAATAACTTATCTCATATAATTTTCGTACGTATAGTTTTACTTTAGTTGTAGTATACTGTCACTCAGTTTATATTGTGCAGTGCTTAAACAAACATTTATTTATTTTCTACATTTTATTTAAAATAGAAAAATTTAATGCGAAATTAAATATTGTGTTAAATGAAAAAAATGTGAATAATGTGTATTTGACCAAATTAAAATACGACGAATTAATTAAACGTATAATTAATACAAAGAATAATTCCCAAAAATTGAAGCCAAATGATTATAAACTCTTGAAGAAATATGATGTAATAAAAATAGTATAATAAATAGTATAATTAGTAAAAAAAAAATTAAAATTATTTGAAATAAATTAGTATTTATAGTTTTTATTTTAGTTTATTTATACTAATTTATTTCAAATAATTTTATTTTTTTTTTACTAATTATACTATAGTGTTTAATCAGAGAATAGACGTAGCATTTAATGATTATTAATTATGTAATTGTTAGAATCAATTTACCTACTTCACAATATTTTAAATGTATAATTTAAGCTAATTTATCATTTGATGATTAAACATAATATATAATGCAGATTATTTTAATGTCCGGGCATTGTATACATTGTCCGAATTTTCCACTTTGCCCGTATCATATACATACATAAAATACAAAATTCAAAACTTCCAACAAAAAATGAACATTTTTTTGAACAGTAACATAACATATTTTAGGATTTTAACAATTTAATAAATTAATGATTGATAAGTTTTAATTATACAAATATTATGTGGAATAACTGTGAAATATAAATAATCATTAAACATAAATGTTTTCACTTTATAACACAACATAGTTTATTAATATGTATATTTTTGCAATCGCATAACTATAACAACTGAAAACGATTGAAACTTGTTTTCGCAATCTATTTAAGGCGAACATAAAATATCTCTTAACGTTTACAAAGATGTTAATTTGTTAGAAAAATAACTCAAAGTTATCATATAACAATAAGGACACTAATAAATTGTTGATTTTCAGAGAAAAAAAAAGTAAAAAAGTTATAGGAAACCAAAATGGTTAAAATTACGGCTAGCTATCGTTTTACCTGTCGTAATCAATCCAGAGTGTACGCGTAATTTACCACACGAATATCACGCACCGATAGGCGTTGGTGGGTGGTGGCGATGGTGGTGGTTGACCACTTTTCATACGCGACACGTCGCTGGACGTCGTTTATTATTTCGGTTGCGCGGTACATTGCGCGTCTTCGTGGATGACAGTGAGTGTGTTTGTGTATGTGTATGGGATTTTATCGCGTCTGACAGGCGAGAAACGACCGTTGTTGGGGCTAAGAAAAATGGCTAAGTTACGACTGACGGACAGCAAAGATAGGGTGATGGGGAGAAAGATGAGGAAGCCAGAAACAGAAATAAATAGGTAGAGGAAGAGAAAGAGAGTGAGAGAGAAAGAGAGTGTGTGAGAGAGAGAGAGAGAGAGAGAGAGAGTAAGAGAGAGGGGGAAGAAAAATAGAGAAACTAACCAAAACAAAAGTGTCCGAAAGAATCGAATTTTCTGACAATTTTTTTCTATTCTCCTCACCACGAGGTAACGAAAATAAACGATACGTCTATCGACACATATCCATATAATACGTATAATACTCCGTATTGAATGTATAGGTAATATAATTCATAACCATGCCATTATTTCGCGGTATAGCCTCTGTGCTTATAATGCGACTATAGTTCATGGCTTCAACGCTGTTAAATGACCACAAGTACTACCACTACCAACGGGTATCGAAGCGTCCTTCAAAATCGCCATAACGTAATTATTAGCAATACGACAACGTGTTATCACCGATAGAAAACAACCACGCACTGTCATAATAATATATTGTATTATTGTAATATTATTAAATCATCATCGGGTATACAATCACAAAGTTGATGATTTTTTTAACTAAGACTTTTCGTATACATTTACATATACTATACGATAATACTCTAATCAAAAAATGCATACACTGATTGTCAATATTTGATTATAGTTAAGGGGCCTGCGCGCGACCTGTATTTTTGCGCTAAAACATGTCTTACAGGAAAAACTCTCATGCCTCGTAGATTGATCAGATTTCGTTAAATTTTTTTTTGATAGAAAAAGGAAGACTTTTTACAGGGCGCATTAGACATTGATTTTCAATGTTATTTTTACAAAGCTTAATTATATGAGTTAAAATTTTACAAATTTTTCATGTTTTAGATTCTGAACGGAGTGATGGAATCTATTGGTTTTACAATGATGTGTGTTTTTTTTTTTATTTTTGTGTCTGACGACACCTTTTTTGGCAGTAAAAATGCTTCGATTTGCTTATGTAGCAACTTTTCTGAAAGGTAAGTGAATCTAGTTGGTACTTTGGGGGGTCAAAAGTAAAAAATTTTCAATATCTAACCTAAAAAAATAAGGGACAAACGGGAGTTATTACGCAAAACCAGTTTTCGACAAAATCAAATTTTTTATTTTGCTATAACTCAAAAACTAATAGATGTAAATACTTGAAATTTTCACCAAATGTTGAGATTAGAGTTCTCTATATACCGTTAAATTTTCAAAGTATTTTGACTTTAATTGAGCTATAGAAATATAAATATATATAATAAATAATATATAATATATTGAAATTATCAATTTTTTTAATTTTTTTTTTTTAAAATAACGATAAAATTTTTTTGGCCGGCCAGAAAATCTTGAAAATTTAATACAAGGTTTCTTATAAGTTGTTCCTTAACAGATAAAAAAAATCTAAAATCGTAAGTCACAATTTTTTTTTATAAGACCTTAATGCTCAAATTTGTATAAAATGTGTAAAAATCACGATAATTTGCAAGTTATTTTGTAGATATAAATTCATAACATTTTTTCTGTTCATACTTAAGATTCAAAATGTTAACACTAGGTTATCTATAAGTTACTCTTCAAAAATCTTTAAAAAAATTTATACCGTACTTAGAGGAAAAAATTTTATGACTGTTTGAAATTTAAATATTTACGAAATTGCATAACATAGCGATTTATTCTCAAACGATTTTAAATATTTGTTATAATTCAAAAAGTATAAGTCGCAGATTTTTGAAATTTCTACCAACTGTTAAGATTGGTATTTCCTTTATGTCATATTTTTTTCAAAATATAATATTGATGTTTAAGCCACTTATAGGCATTTAAAATATTTGATTTTTTTACATTTTATTTTTATAATCGGTGATAAAAAAAATTTGGCTCCTACAAAATACTTGAAAATTTAATAGAAGATTCCACAGAAGTAGTTCTTAATGTCATTCAAATATTATTAAAATTTATAGGCACAATTTTTTTTTATAAGCGTTTGAACAGCGAATATTGGCATAAAATTACATGTAAAATATAATATAATGTATAATATTCTAGACTGACAAATGATATCGGTTTTTTTTAAATGCTCTAACTCAAAAACGAAAAACCGCAACAACTTGAAATTTTCACCAAATCTTCATATTGACGTTTTATATATGGTTAAGATTTCAAAGTTTTTAATCTTATGTTATTTTTGTTTTTAGCAATGTAATCAAAAATCGAAGTTCAATGCGCCCTGTGAAAAGTCTTCCTTTTTCTAACAAAAAAAAAAATTATCGAAATATGATCACTCTACAAGGCGTGAGAGTTTTTTCTGTAAACTGTGTTTTTAGTATAAACAGGCTTGAGTATTCAGGCTTGTAATTTTTCTGTCTAAAGATGCCATTTACATGTACGCACCGTGCTTGCGTGAATTCCCTCTTAATCCGCGCCTTGTTACATAACGAGCGGATCACTGCAGCTAATTCCATGCTCCGTACGCGCATGCGCGTGCACACTTATTCCTGGTATCAACATACCTTATCAATAACTGATAAGCACTTGTCCGAAAACTTGTCTTCTCATTATAGATTCTGAGTAAATAGAACTAGTATATTTCCAATGGTGATTTTTATACTATATTTATTACTAATGTGGAGACCATGCTTAAAATTTAAAAATCCCTTTTTATATTATAATATATTAATTACTAATAATAAGTTACAAAATTAATATTAATACCATGGAGAGAGTCAAACGCTGTAGTTTCTTTTATTAATTGTACATTATGTTCGTTGGAAATGTGTTCACATACATTTGCGAGAGCTTTATAGTCTGCTTCGCATAAAAGACGTTTCATCAATCGTACACTATGTCTATTATCCATTCCATGGACTTTTTGCATATGTTTATTCCTATTACCTATATTGCTGAACATATTATCGCACAAAGAGCATTTTTCCTTTTCATTGTTTTGTTTGCGTTTATTTAAATTTATTTCTGACATTTTTATACTCGTATATTTGAAACTGTAAGAAACACTGATTGTACGCACAACTGCAAAATAAACTATATGGGATGATATTATATGTGGATTTTGTGTAATTTAATCTAATATCTTATAATGTCTAATATTTTTGTTATAATTTAACATTTTATAAATAGAAGTCTGTACATACTGAAAAAATTATCTTTATTGTTTTTTTTTATTTTTTTTTTTTTTATCATATCATAAAATAAAGATTATGTTAGATTATTTTGTAATTTTCACATTATTGTACAGTACTATATTAATAATAACAATAAATAATAATAATATACCTATATATTATATATAAGGTATGTAATTAATATGACAAAATGTGAATTGACAATAACACATTTTATACCTATTCTTAACAAAAATTTTATTAGGACAGGCCAGTGATAAATGTGAAAAAAAAAATTCTTAATGATAGTTAATTTTAATTTGTAATATCGGATTGTGCAGTAAGTTTTCGGCACAGATATGTATCACATATCTGTGGTTTTCGGACAAGTGCTTATCAGTTATTGATAAGGTATGTTGATAGCAGGAATAAGTGTGCGCGCGCATGCGCGTACGGAGCTTGGAATTAGCTGCAGTGATCCGCTCGTGTTACATACGGGTACCATCGCTGATAACGGTTAATCAATGCGCATGCGATAAAATGCATTATAATATTTATCTACATTTTACTGTATAAAAATAATGTAGTAGGTAGGTATGTAGTCCACCATCGCGCACTCGTCCATTAATTTTTGTTTTTCTTTTGTGGCCTGTTTTATTGATGAATATAAAAAACATCCGGCATTGTGGAACGTAAAAAGTGATATCGCGAAAAATAAGCACTTGAGAAATAAAGGCATTGAGGCACTTGTACTAAAATGCCATGAAAGAATTCCCGAAACTGACGATGCTTTTGTTAAAAAAAAAAAAATTAATAATTTGAGGACAGCATACAGAAGTAACTGAACTACTGAACTGTAATTTGGGTGAATGGTTGATAGACAAATCTATTCGTGTGTGGAGTAGGTGATGTTTGACAACAAATCGACCGATCGGTTTGACGATAAGTTTGTTGATATATCGTTCCGTGTATGGGGCCCTAGAGTAATAAACCAACTCATTATCATTTCGATAAACCTTGTTCATTTTGTGTTTTGTTATTAAAACACCCACAACGCACAGTTCATACAGATAATAAGAAGTATTAATAAGAATTGTACAAATGGGTAATAAAACTATAAATAAATTTACGATAACGATTAACGATGTATCTAAGATAGAGCGGAAGGTTAGAGCAGCGGTTCCCAAACTTTTACGACCACGGAACCCTTAGGAAATAGTTTGTGTTTCATGGAACCCCAATGTTCAATTAACCTGGATTTTTCAATTATTTACTATAAAATTAATAAGTACTCCAAGTAATGTTTTGAAGATAGTTTGTGATATTTTTTTATCACAATATCTACACTCAATATTCACCTTGCGGAACCCTTGAGATTGTCCCATGGAACCCTTAGGTTCCGCGGAACACACTTTGGGAAACACTGGGTTAGAGGAAGGCTAGAGGGTAGAGTACACGCGACGAACCACACTCACACTAATATTAATTTACAACTAACACAAACACAAAGGGCATACACGTCAAGAATATAAATTGCCTGAATTTTGCCCCTTATTAAATAGGCACGAGCAGGCCCCGATTTTTATACTAACTTATTTAAAATTATTATTTTACATATTATCTCAAATAAAAAGTTAAAGTAAATTATAATTTTAGAATATGAAAAAAATTATAAATTTAAATCCTGAACAATGGCGTAGACAGAAAAATATTTTTGGTGGGTTTTAATTTTATAATTCTGTCTTGCATAAGTCTTAATTTCGATAAGTCAATTTAACTTAAGTTAAAATAAAAATAAATGTTATTATTTAGGTAATTTAAACTGTGAAAATTGATTAATAATGACATGATAAAACATTATACCTATGTATTAAAGTTATTGTATTTTACAAAATAATAGAGACATTTTAGTGAGGGATAATAACTCGTCAACCCCCTCATTGGCTACATCACTGATCCTGATAAAATATAGTTTTAAAAAATAAAAGACAAAATAAATATATTAACGTTTAGATCGACTATTATGTAATAATTTATTATATAATTTTTTCAATAAGATTACACGTAATTCGTAACTTAGTTAATAATACATCATAAACGTTACATATTAAAGTACATTAAATCATTATCATAAAAGTTACATAATGATTTAATGTACTATGATTGAAAGCAATATTTTCATTTATACATAATATAAACGCATGAACAAGCACGTAAAAAAGGTTTTCCAGTAGTTGAACAAAATAACGAACAATAACTCGCAGAAAATATGTGATAATTTAATTTTTTATTTCTTTAAAATCGTCGAGTATAATAATTGTAAAGAGATGAATACAATATTATTTATATAATTTCTGGTAAAACTACCACATTTAGGGATATAAAAATATTTTTGACTGGTATTTTCAAGTTATTAAAAATAAGTTAGTTTAATTTTTGTTAAATTAAACAATTTTTTACTATTAATTTATAAAAGTAAAGATATTTATTACGATTGTAAGGAAAATAAAATATATTTTATTTTATTTTTATTTTTTTATTGATCTTTGTTTTAAAAACATAGGCTTCTATGGTCATTTAGTTTAACATTGACCTTAAATTAGTTTTCAATGATTTATCTAATGGTATTGTTGGCTTAAATTAAGTTGTATAGTTGAATTTCTTTTATGAATAATATGATATTGGTGGTTGATAGAGGGTCAGGTCCCAGCGCTTCTCCGATTTGTTGTGGTATGTGGTATTTTTTCTTCGTGTCTTTATATTTTTAGCATTCGGTGATTATATGTTTGACTGGCTGAGACACGATTGAGCATACAAAATTCTGCAACGTTGCCATTTTCAGTTTTGAAATGTATTATAGTTACAAAAATATTTATTTAAATAATTATTGTAATTCAAAATATAACAAAAAAAAGAAAAAATGTTTCATTAAATTGATTCTTCAGCTTTTCTTTTGCAATTTTCTCTCAAAATTTGTGTTTTATTTTCTCAATAGAATTTTGATCGTGTTTATATTGTTCTGCAGTTTCAATCATTTTACGTTTATCTAAACCTGAGAACATTATTGCTGAACATTTATTAATCGTACACCTCCATCTTAAAATATTATCTTTTTTTCATTCTCCAATTCACTTATATTTGTATAAATTCACTAAGGCCTATTCTTTGTCTCTTTCTGATAAAATAATTGTTATATCACTTATATCCATATTAAACAAATAGAAACTTAAACGAAACACACGATACATGACTAGGTGATCGAACATTGATATTATTTCTGTAATAATTTTGGAATTGTACTTTAATTATCTTATATTTCCCTTCGATGCTTAATGTTTAAAAAGTCGTTTTGCTCCGAGACAAATTTATTAATCGTTAATACATATTGTCGATAAAGCTGCGGGGCTCGGCTCACGGCTTGTGTCAGATATAATAATAATTGATGTAATAATAAGTGAAAATAATAAATTACAAAATGTTGGCAACGTGAATGTGGCAACATCGCATAAAATATTCTATGCTCAATCGTGCTTTACCGGTTTGACTGTGTGTCCACTACGCATATTTCGCAGATAGGTGAATAATTATTTTCCATGAGTTGCCTGTGTGTGATGAATGTGTGCTCTATTCTTAAACGGTTTAATATAGTTTCCTCTTTCCTCTTTAGTTCTGGATTTTGCCATGTCCGTATGTTGTTTTTTGTTTAAGTTTGTGTTCTGTTTGTCCATAATTTGAGCCATTTGTGGTTTAAGACTTGTTTTGTTTGATTTTTTATGTCTACACATGTATAAATATTGAGAAGAGGATGTCTGGAGAGGAGGCTGCTTTTGATGCTTCTAAGTCTGCTTTTTCGTTACCATGTATGCCACTAAAATATATTATCATTTGTTTTGTTTACATATTTAATATATGTCTTATGATTTAGATTAATTTAAATAGAAACATTTTAGAACATAGACAATTTATTGAACTTCTTATGCAAATTATAATTTCAAAATTACAAAAAGTAAAGGAAAAAGAGTTGGGTAGATTAATGAAACCAACGTTATTTAATTTATAGTACGATTCTTATGGTAGAAATAAAAATGTACGGAGGGAGACTCATTTAATATATTGTTTATTCTAAGGCTAATTATATAATTTGTTTACTTTTTAAAGTAATGAAGAATAATGGATGATTTTGGATAAAGTGGAATATAATGGTCATTGAATATTTTTCTTTCGATAATAATTAGAATTCAAAACGTATTTTTCGTAAACAAAGAAATTAAATCATTTAAAAGCAGTAAAACCATATTTCTTATAAAATAGGCTACGTTTTTACAATATTAACTTTAAAAAAAATAAATAAATTAGATAGGTAAGAAAATATAGTAAAATATTATTATTATGTCCTTTATCAAACTATAAATATAACCAATTAAAATATAAATTATAGAAAAATGTAATATTGCATAAGCCTATTGACAGAATAAATTTCCTTAAAATATTTAAAATTATGAAATTTCTTTGAAATGTATATAAACGTAATAAATTAATTCATCGAATAGCTACGACTTATATTTTTAGAATAGTAATTTGTATCATCAAAGTTTGTCCAAATATCTGACTTTGTTAAAATGTAATATTCTTATGCATGTAAAATTTTTTTGAGATATTCCTATAATTTTTTTTGAAACAACCTTAGAAACATTCCTTGTTTTATTCAAAATATAAATTTCATTCTTTAAAAAAATTACTATTTATAATATTATTATTAAAACACATATAACTATAAGTTATCAAATTTGTATAAGTCTTAAGATTGAAAATTTTGAATTATATCAATTTTATATTCGTGAAAAAATTAATTACGCTGTATTTTAAAACTTTTACTAATCACATACAGTTACGCAAATCACGAATGTACGAGTATAATGTTAAGAATATAATTTCTTATATTTTGAATAGCATGATATTTTGAAATATTATTCCACTACCTCAAAAGCTATTTTATTTCTGGAAAAATAAAAAAAAAACAATCATCATTCTATGGATTCGTATTTTGTTATATTAGGAAGAAAAATAATATATCAGATAAATTACAGAATAATATGACCACTTGTATTTAGTTATGCATATAAATACAAATAATATGTTTTTATAACATTCTTACGAACCGTATTACTGTTTAGTTGATATTTTGAATGAGAATCTCATATTTACGATTTCTAAATTGTATATAATTCTTGTAAGTTAGTTGTAGCAGTTGAGAATCCAATTTGATACGACATATGTAAAATATATTTCTGAGATCACAATTTTTTTTTTCATTTTGCCTAGGTTAGTTTGCCTTGAAATTACCTGATAAAGATAAAGTCCGTAGTTTCTAATTTTAGAAACCATTAAGCTTTGATATATCCGTTCATTGTAAAATGTTCCAGGGCCCCGACCGGTAATTAATGTGGCCGAGTTAATACTAAAGCAGCTAGATCATCAGTTTTAACTAGTTAATTGCAGACCTAACTATAGAAAGTGGTAAGTTTAATGGGATATATCGGTGTTAGTCAGCCTCTATATCCACTTTCTCAGTCTTAAGTTTAAATATATCAGTTTCTCTGGCTTTTGTGCCAACTAATCTGGTGTTGTAAACTATTATTAATTCAATCAGACTTTTTGGTCTAACTGACCGTTAAGATACAGTTTCTTCCTAGACCTCGTAATTGTGAAATCACATAACATTTACAATCCCATCGTCATTAAGTCTTCGGCAACTGTATCAGTGAATATTATAAACAATTACTAGATAATTAAGATAATCTTCAGACCTAGCAGTCAAATAATATTATAATATTTTATTTAATACATATCCAGTAGTTAGTTCAGTACTGTAATGCATTTTTTTCTATTATACATTTTATTCATATAAAAATGGTTTAGGACCATGCTGCAGTTATACATTGAACGTAAAAAGATTTCTGACAGAGAATGATAATGCAAAAGGCACCGAAACGTTCCTTTGTAACCGCAAGACAACAGGATAACGTTCCCACGAGGGTCCTTATAAAACTTATATTTTTCCCAAGTCGATATAATCTTTTTGATTTAGTTTTATCGGTGAAACTATATCATCTGTATCAGTGATACAGTGTATAGGGCGAAAATAAAGAGTTAGTCGATTTTTCTTACACAGTCGTCATATTAAACTTAAAGCATACGTTGCGGCCCGAGGTTATGGATAATACACGTGAAAAGATTTTGGTTTCTATCTTTGTCACTTGACATTCCTCCAAGTTTATTGTAGCGTTTTTCGGGTTCCAACATACGTGAATACAATAAATATTTTCTTTGTACTTCGACTCTTCATGACATCTTTTATTTTTTGATTTTCTCCGTAACACCCATATTCTATCATCATTTAAAGTGTAACATATGAGTTCAAAAAAGGTTTATTAAAAAATTTCAATTAGATTGCATACCAATAAAGTAAAAAACATCTTTTTAATATAAACGAGAAAAAATCAATATTAAATATTTTTGATAAATTGTAATTTTTATTAGAATTTAAATACATTGTATATTACAGATTTTGATTGAATATAATGTAAACAAAAGTTTCAATGATTTCAAATGCTATATGCATATGAAAAAAGAACCGGATGGGCCTCGCTCTGCTGTACAGTTGGGGTGGAGTGCACCTCGTTTATAGGATAGGTCATTATTATAATGGATTTGTTAAATTTGAATGCAATGATAGATATCATTGTATACGAATAACGATTCTGAACGGAGTTTAATGTTTGTCTAGAATATAATACATTGTTATTTATAAATATTGTAAAAAGTATATTTTATTTTGAAACGATAAATATATTTTTCAATTAGGATGGGTTGGTAGTTGCATACAGCGACAATTTGAGTGAAACGATCTCCAAGATTTTTTAGTTACGATAAGTTTAACTTATTATAAACCTTGTATTAAATTTTCAAGAGTTTTCGGTCTGCCAATTAAATTTGATAGATGTTTAAAAACAAAAATTTTACAAAAAACGAAAACTTAAATTGTCTATAAATAAGTCAAAATATGTCAAAATATTTTGAAAACTTAACCATGTATTTTCAATATAAAGATTTGGTGAACATTTCAAGTTGTTGGGGTTTTTCGTTTTTGAGTTAGAGCATTTTAAAAAAAACCGATATCATTTGTCAATCTAGAATATTATACATTATATTATATTTTACATGTAATTGTATGTCAATATTCGCTGTTCAAACGCTTATAAAAAAAAATTGTGACTGTGGATTTTAATAATTTTTGAATGACAATAAGAACTACTTCTGTGAAATCTTCTATTAAATTTTCAAGTATTTTGTAGGAGCCAAATTTTTTTTATCACCGATTATAAAAATAAAATGTAAAAAAATCGAATAGTTTAAATGCCTATAAGTGGCTTAAACATCAATATTATATTTTGAAAAAAATATGACATAAAGGCAATGCCAATCTTAACAGCTGGTAAAAATTTCAAAAATCTGTGACTTATACTTTTTGAATTATAACAAATATTTAAAATCGTTTGAGAATAAATCGCTAATTTATGCAATTTTATAAATATTTAAATTTCAAACAGTCATAAAATGTTTTCCTCTAAGTCCGGTAGAAATTTTTTTAAAGATTTTTGAAGAGTAGCTAATAGATAACCTAGTGTTAAAATTTTGAACCTTAAGTATGAACAGAAAACATTTTATGAATTTTTATCTACAAAATAACTTGTAAATTATAGTGATTTTTAAACATTTTATACAAATTTTACGCAAAATCGCGTTTTTACAAATTACATTTTTTTAAAAATGCTCTAACTCAAAAACCAAAAATCGCAAAAACTTGAAATATTCACCAAATCTTTATATTGGCGTTCTCTATACATGGTTATATTTTCAAAGTAATTTGACATATTTTGATTTTTTTATAGACTATTTAAATTTTCGATTTTTGTAAAATTTTTGTTTAAAAACATCTATAACGTACATGATGTTGGCCCCCCCACTTTGTCCTATCGGTTTCAAATAAAAAACAAATAATTGTAAATTAATTGTAAATAATTGTAAATGCAATTTCGGAATTTGTAAATCCCCAGGAAACTCAGAAAATCAAAATCAAAATGGGGGGGGCCAACTTCACGCAGCCCCCCCCCACTTGTCCTATTGGTTTCAAACAAAAAACAAATAATTGTAAATTAATTGTAAATAATTGTAAATGCAATTTCGGAATTTTAAATCCCCAGAAAACTCGGGAAATCAAAATCACATAATTATAAACATCATTATTATTGTTAGGGGTAGGATTACATAATGTATATAGTTAGCAAGTATAAGCTTATTAGTTTTGATTGTTAGCAAATCATCAATAATTTTTGAATTCGAACTGAACCGAAACTTTATATTTTCCATCAAATTGAATCGAACCCAACCTATTATGATTTTAAGTTGAACTTGAACTCGAACTCATTACTTTAATAACTTATTTTTCAAAAATAACTTTCGAAGAATTCTACAAATATTAGGTTTACGAACTATATTGGCCAGTAAGTCTAGTTCAAGGGTTCGGTTCGGTTAGAAATCCGAACGGTTCGACCCATCACTAGTAGAAATAAAAGATAATGCACCCTTAATCCAAATCTTGTTTTTATTGGTTGGTTTAGGTTAGGCTTTGTTAGTACTAATACAGATAAAATTATAGTATAAAGATATAATATTATGAATTAAAAGGGAATATGTATGTTAAATAATTGAAAAACTTACCTTGTTAGACATCATTAAATTAATAACACGGTAAATAATGAAAATATAATAAAACAAAACAGTTTTTTGAAACTGAATTATTGTTCACTGCACTGGCACACTATTCAGACATAGAACAACGAATGATTCTTATCATGAGAAATCATTTTATACAAAATCATATAAAATATATATTTTTCAATAAAATGGTCATATCTTTATGAATGTCTAAATTTGGAAACGTAGTTCTTGACCGTGCTGTATGGATTAAGTATTCTTAGAACACACATATTGTTCCAATATTTGGTTACAAACAACATGTGTTGTATATCATTTTACATTGTTCTTCAAAGAAAAAAATCTTTAAGAAATGTACAATTACAGTGATTTGTAGTACTATATTATTATAATACACAATATAACACAGTTAATTTTAAATGTGATACCGTAAAGTGAGTATGAGATTGGCTACCTGAACTTGGCCTATCCATATAAAAACGTTTTTTAGGCATGACGCAATGATTTGTTAATTTTGAAAATCAATTTGCTATAATTTACTATTTGCTAACCTTTGATACAGATTTTGTACATTAATTGATAAGTGGGTGGGCCAAGTTCAGGACGTTTTGTAAACTATAATATTTTTGAATTTTATATACCTTTTTTTTTTTTCTTTTCTGTTTGAACCGACGACGCCGCGGGATGAATTGTATATACCTACTAATATTGGTGAAATATGTAACTGTTTATATCGAAAATGTGATTTTCTGGTATTTGAAAAATTTATGTGAGTAAATATCATATCGATATTGCGAATTGAGTAATATAAAATTGTTGTCTAAAATTATTGATGATTTGCTAACAATCAAAACTAATAAGCTTATACTTGCTAACTATATACATTATGTAATCCTACCCCTAACAATAATAATGATGTTTATAATTATGTGATTTTGATTTCCCGAGTTTTCTGGGGATTTACAAATTCCGAAATTGCATTTACAATTATTTACAATTAATTTACAATTATTTGTTTTTTGTTTGAAACCAATAGGACAAGTGGGGGGGGGGGGCTGCGTGAAGTTGGCCCCCCCCATTTTGATTTTGATTTTCTGAGTTTCCTGGGGATTTACAAATTCCGAAATTGCATTTACAATTATTTACAATTAATTTACAATTATTTGTTTTTTGTTTGAAACCAATAGGGCAAGTGGGGGGGGCTGCGTGAAGTTGGCCCCCCCATTTTGATTTTGATTTTGTGAGTTTCCTGGGGATTTACAAATTCCGAAATTGCATTTACAATTATTTACAATTAATTTACAATTATTTGTTTTTTATTTGAAACCGATAGGACAAAGTGGGGGGGCCAACTTCATGTACGTTATAGATGTTTTTAAACAAAAATTTTACAAAAATCGAAAATTTAAATAGTCTATAAAAAAATCAAAATATGTCAAATTACTTTGAAAATATAACCATGTATAGAGAACGCCAATATAAAGATTTGGTGAATATTTCAAGTTTTTGCGATTTTTGGTTTTTGAGTTAGAGCATTTTTAAAAAAATGTAATTTGTAAAAACGCGATTTTGCGTAAAATTTGTATAAAATGTTTAAAAATCACTATAATTTACAAGTTATTTTGTAGATAAAAATTCATAAAATGTTTTCTGTTCATACTTAAGGTTCAAAATTTTAACACTAGGTTATCTATAAGGTACTCTTCAAAAATCTTTAAAAAAATTTCTACCGGACTTAGAGGAAAACATTTTATGACTGTTTGAAATTTAAATATTTATTATTTATTACTCGTGTGGCGGGTGTGTGTCCGAGATTATGACTAACAATCTCGGACCGCCTGGTTGGCAGAATTTTTTATTGGGACACCCGTAGGTTTCTGCCATGTCCCGGGGAGGGGGGATGGCAGTCTCTCTCCAAAGGCAGTTGTTTCCTGTCCAAGTAGAGAGACTGCCCGTGGCCGGGTTCGAACCAGCGACGGTACGTAACGTAGCCGACGCCTTAGTCCACTCGGCCACTCCGTCCCCCATATTTAAATATTTATGAAATTGCATAAATTAGCGATTTATTCTCAAACGATTTTAAATATTTGTTATAATTCAAAAAGTATAAGTCGCAGATTTTTGAAATTTTTACCAGCTGTTAAGATTGGCATTGCCTTTATGTCATATTTTTTTCAAAATATAATATTGATGTTTAAGCCACTTATAGGCATTTAAAATATTCGATTTTTTTACATTTTATTTTTATAATCGGTGATAAAAAAAATTTGGCTCCTACAAAATACTTGAAAATTTAATAGAAGATTTCACAGAAGTAGTTCTTATTGTCATTCAAAAATTATTAAAATCCATAGTCACAATTTTTTTTTATAAGCGTTTGAACAGCGAATATTGACATACAATTACATGTAAAATATAATATAATGTATAATATTCTAGATTGACAAATGATATCGGTTTTTTTAAAATGCTCTAACTCAAAAACGAAAAACCCCAACAACTTGAAATGTTCACCAAATCTTTATATTGACGTTTTATATACATGGTTAAGATTTCAAAGTATTTTGACTTATTTATAGACAATTTAAATTTTCGATTTTTGTAAATTTTTCGTTTCAAAATAAAATATACTTATTACAATATTTATAAATAACATTGTATTATATTTTAGACAAACATATCATCTCCGTTCAGAATCGTTTTTCGTATAAAATGATACCTATCATTGAAATCAAATTTAACAAATCCATTATAATGACCTATCCTATGAAGAGTCGCACTTCACCCCCAAGTGTACAGCAAAGCGAGGCCCATCCAGTTCTTTTTTATTTATTAGTTTATTTGTATTAATATATTTTTTAACCATCGAAAAGTTATAACTTTTATTCCACATAAGTAGGACTGCGCAGTTTTTTAAATAATCGATAATTGAAATCGATTAATCGATAAGTCGGTTATTTTCCAAGCCTTAAAAATATTTAATATAATCGAAATTTGGTTAGGCTGGATATAGTGCTCGACCGATGGTCAGCGCGTACCGGTCATTGGTCGCCAAGTTTTTAGTGTTTAACCGACGGTAAATTCGATCGGTTGTCGTACGTTAACATAAAATTATAAATAATATGTAAATAAGAAGAATATCATACACGGGAATATCCGATACATCCGTGTACGCGCGTACGGTCGGTCGATCATCAGCGTGGAACTAATCGCTTGCATTGCTAAAAATAGCCCATCGGTCGACCGACGTACGCCCGACGGTCCTCGTCAGCTATGCGATTCACTCAGAATTCAGTTTGCCATCAGTACAATCTTCTCCATGAATAACCAATGCAAATAAAATAAAATTGTAACGATAAATGGTTGCAACATGTTATAACTGATTATAATTTAATAACTTACAATAACCAATTATAATCGAAATAATTTTCTAAGTATCTATTATATGGAATTAAAATAATCTCGCAGCCCTACACATAAGACATAACATGAACAATATTTACATGTAAATTGCCTTACTTGGTACTCATACAGTTAGTTTAGTTGGTTACAACATTTTATTTTATTAAGGTTATTAATTTTTAATATCACAATGCAATAATATTGCATAGGTAAAGTAAATAAGAATGACGTGCGATAGGTTAATTTTGTGTCATATTGTATCATATTTCATCATGTTATTAATTTATAATGTAATGTGCTCAAATTCTGTATAAGTTTTTTTCATATGTAAAAACTTTTTTGAGTGATTGATCATAAATAATTAATATACAATTTCCTATTTACAAGAACCCCTTTAATTCGGACTTATCTGGTTCTTGTACCAAAAAAATAAAACCAGATAAGTCCATTTAGTATAAAAAATTAAATTTATACTTATAACGGATTTATCTGGTGTTTGGACAGACTTGTAGACAATTTCCTAAAACCGATATTTAAAAATTGAAATTAAAATCAAAAATATTAAAACGGTATCCAAAATTAAAATCAAAAATATTAAAACGGTATCCAAAATTAAAATCAAAACAACAAGTTCAAATATAATACAAAAAAAAGATGCTCTAAATCATCCACTAATATTTACAATTAAAACACATATACAAGTAATACTATACTGAAATTCGAACTTCATTAACACAAGGATATAATTTTATTTTATAACCTTCTTGAGAAAATTTTTATTTTGACAACAATATTTTTTTCTGTTTATCATCATATAAACAAAAATGTAATAATTTATTTCAAGAAAATACATGAATTATTTTTTATTGGTTGTAATAAAAATAATTTTTACATAAAAGCTTAAGAAATAATATTTTATCAAATCGGTTAACTCGTTTTTTTACCTTTTAAACTTTCTACATATATTTTGTATACTGCGTTCATTAAATTTGATTGTATCAAAATATTATTGAATTATTGAAATATTAATAATCATAATTTATTTAAATAAAATGATACACTGTTGAGAAAATCTATAGCTAATAAATTATTTATATCAAAATTATTATGAAGTGAAGTGAAATAATTATTTATTTCATACATATTTCTAAGACATCTTTTATTTGAAACTTTAAAATTCTTATAAGATTTCATTGGATATTTTTAACATCATTACGTTTCTAAGAAACTTGTTTTTTATATCAGTGTGAGTATGTGAAAAATTATTACTTAGTCTTAAGTTTTAGTGTAAGTGTTAACGCCGAAGATTGGACGGTTGCATAATGCACCGTCGTATCAGAGAATAATTAAGTAAATCGGCCTAATTTTAAAACACCGGTCGGCCACGCACACACACACACACACACACACACACACATCATGCTATCTGTTTGTGAATTATTTTTATATTAATGTTATCGTGTGTTATATAATATTAATTAATATGAAAAATTCTGTCGCGTTATCGGTCCGCCGCCGCCGATTGCAGGCAAAGAAATATTTAGCACGGCCGCCGCAATTTTGTTGTTTTTCCGCCCGTCGTCGTGAGCAAAACGTCGCGAACGTATTCTATTTTTTTTTTGTGTTACCAGGCGCGAATCGCCAACATTTTTATAATTTTTGTTATTGTTTTTTATAGTGTGCGCTAATCGCCACTGATTTATATTTTATATTATTTGCGTTTTGTGTGCGCTAATCGCCTCAAATATATTCTTTTTATTATTAATTGAGTATACGCTAATCGTCACTTAATTATTATATTAAACATTATTTTTTTATTTATTTGTGGGCACGAATCGCCACTTTATTTATTATAATTTGTTGTCGCGAATCGCCACTTTATTTATTATATTTGTAATTGCACCTTTATTATTATTTTTATTGTTAGAGTAAGTGTGAATTACATATAACATTTTAGGTAGCTGCAGCTGGCCAGTTTTGCGCTCCACGAATTGTGAGTTTTTATTTTATATTATTTATTTATTTTATTTTACAAATTTATTTATTTTGAGCCAAAGGAGCCACAATTATTACTATTTATATTATTATTTATCTATATTGTTGCACCAAACAGGTGAAGTGAATTATTTTTATATATTATATTTTACATTTTTAAGTGTTGGACCAAAAGGGTCGTATTTTTTATATATATATATATATTTATTATTTTACACTTTTAAGTGTTGCTGTGAATTTTATATTATTTTATTAAGAATTATTATACAGCAACACATAGTTACCCCATTTGTTTACCATTTTTTATATAATATTAGTACCTATTGTCCTTAGTTTTAAGTACACACCCACACGAATACACACATACACACACCACTTACACACATAGTCGGACAGTAGTCGCGCGGCGATCCCAACCACTGCTGTTCGATCTATTTACAATTTACACACAGACACATAGTGTGGCCGACACGGTCGGTATAACGTACAGAGTAGTTGGTGTCCGGTGCGCGCGTATTAACGCTATACGCTCCCGGCCCGAACATTTTGGTGACCTCGACGTGATCTTTTATATTATTTTTACACTGGTGTGAATTTTAAATATAATTTGTGTTAATTATTTTGTGTGTATTCTAAGTGAGTTATTATTAGGTGGTACATAGTCAGTATTATTACCAAGTCTTGGTTTGCGTCTTTTGAATTTTTACTTGTTTTGTAGTTGTAATTGTGGTCGTGAGTCTTTTTCTTTTCTATTATCGTTTTTAATTAATTTCGTTAACATGGTACTTGATGAGAGGGAGCAGAAGGTATTGAGCGATTTAAAGAGAAAGAGGGGTGTGGTGAAATCATCTCTTACGCGTTTACAAAATTTTATTACGAAATTCAACCCACGAGAAGAGCCCATTACGCTATTAGAATTCCGGCAAGAAGAACTTCCACAGATCAACCGAAAATTTGATGATATACAGTGTCAGATAGAGCTTATCGATGTTGACAATGCAGATGAAGGAGAGGAAGAAAGAGAGGCCTTTGAAGTAAAATATTTTTCCATAAGATCAGAAATGCAGGAAATTATTAACGCTGAAAAGAGCTATAATTCGTCAATAAACAACACTTCAACGAACACGGCTAATACGCATTCTCTACGGGCCCGCCTAGCTCCAATCTCATTACCAAGTTTCGATGGAAATATTCAGGAATGGGAATCTTTCTTCGATTGTTTCAAGGCAATGGTGCATAATGACGACAGCTACCCTCCCGCACAAAAATTCTCGTACCTTAGGTCCACGCTGAGCGGACAAGCGCTGGGTATTATAAAAGGAATACCAATTACTGAGAATAATTATGAAGTGGCTATTAACAAACTGAAACAACGGTATGATAATAAGAGTTTGGTTATACAGTCTCATATACGTTCAATTTTAGACAGTGAGCAGGTAGAATCCGCCTCAGCCACTCAATTACAAGTCTTACACTCAAATGTATCTGCTCATATCGCCTCTCTCGAAGCATTAGGACAGCCAATTAAACAGTGGGATGCTTGGCTCGTGACCATTATTTTGAGAAAATTAGATCCATCTACTAGTCAAGAATGGCAGCTTCGACGCATAAACACAGAACTACCAACATATGCAGAGTTGGAAAGTTTCATTGCTAGTCGTTGTGTTGCATTGGAAAGTTGTGAAACATTAAATGTAAACACTGATAGAGACAAAGGAAAATGTTCATCAACCTCAAACAATTTGAAAAAATCCTACAATAACAACAACGTCAAAAGGGGACTTTTAGTGTCGACTGACAAGGATACAAGTATACGATGTGTTTGCTGTTCAGAAGCCCATAAATTGTATGTATGCAATACGTTCAAGAAATTGCCCGTAGGAGAACGGGTGACATTAGTACGGGACTCAAGATTGTGCTTTAATTGTTTGTCTCCAACACATATGGCTAACATGTGTAAATCTACGTTCAATTGCCGTGTGTGCAAACGTAGACACCATATGTTATTGCACTTCGAAAGAAACATTGATTCAGCAGAAAAGGTAGATAACCAAATACAGCAATCACAGAGAGAGAATCAATCCAACTCAGCACAAACATCAAATATTTCAGCAGCTGCTTCACTGGTGGTGGGGTTGGAACAAGGCTATGTTTTCTTATCCACCGCAGTAGTTTTAACATCAGATAAGTTTGGGAACAAGAGACAATGTAGAGCAATATTAGACAGTGGTTCGCAGGTCAATTTCATATCTGGACAATTAGCAAATAGATTACAACTACAATCCCAAAAGTCTACGTTACCAGTCAGTGGTATTGGGGAAAGCCGAATTCGCGCATTATCGTATGTGGAGGTTTCAATACAATCAAGGATAAGGGATTACAGTACTAATTTAGTATGTTATATTCTGCCAACCATCGTCAACGATCTACAGTCATGTGCAGCGCCCAAAGGAGGCTGGCAGATTCCAGAAGAATTGATATCGGAGTTAGCAGACCCTTCCTTTGACAATCCTGGTACTGTAGATCTGTTAATAGGCGGAGGAGTATTTTTTGACATAACTTCAACTTCAATAGAACGAATGCCATTGAAACATAAAAATATATATTTGAATGACAGCCATTTTGGATGGATAATTACTGGTGAACTTGGAATGGTATGTTTAGCAGGAATTCGTACGGTAGGAGAAGCATTAGAAGATGATTGGAAGGCGGTTATAGATCATGACGATGCAAGGTTTGGACGATTATCCAAAGCAAACCAAAGATATACGGAAGAACAACAAGCTCTAAAGCATTTTCAAGAAACAGCAAAGCGAGATGAAGAAGGGAGATTTGTATTGCGGCTTCCACTCAAAAAAGATGTCCAGGAGATAGGGAGAACTTATGAAATGGCTAAGTCAAGATTTTTAAGCGTTGAACAAAGATTGCAGCGAGATGAGGGCTTGCGTTTACAGTATGGTGAATTCATGGAAGAATATTTAAAAATGGGACACATGGAGGAAGTTGAAACTGAGACCAGTTTACCGAAGCAAGTCTTCTATCTCCCACATCATCCAGTAATTAAGTCCACGAGTCTTACGACAAAACTAAGAGTAGTTTTTGACGCCTCAGCGAAGAGCTCGTCAAATATCTCGTTAAATGACGTTCTCTTGTGCGGGCCCACTCTGCAGGATGATCTGTTTGCAATTTTACTTCGATTTCGTAAGCACCGATTTGTATTGACAGCTGATGTTGCAAAAATGTTTAGGCAAGTGAAAGTTGACAAGGAGGATCAGAACTTGCAACGAATCCTTTGGCGATTTAATCCAAGTGATAGTCTTAAGAGCTACTGCCTTACTACTGTAACCTATGGAACCACTTCTGCGCCATTTATGGCTACACAATGTCTGGCAGCGTTAGCGGAGGAATTTGAAGTCCAGTATCCCAGAGCGTCTAAAGTCATAAGTCAAGACTTCTACATAGACGATCTAATGACTGGTTGTGAAACTCAAGAAGATTGTGTGCAACTTCATCAAAACGTCACCGCAATATTAGCCTCAGCTAAATTACCATTGAGAAAGTGGTGCTCCAATTCACAGCAAGTCATGGATAATATGAGCAGAAACGCTGTAGATCCTCTGTTCGCTTTGGTAATTGGAGATGACGAAACTACCAAGTCACTAGGTCTAAGTTGGCAACCATCCGCAGATGAATTTCGGTTCTACGTCGCAAAACCCATGAGTAGGAAGAACCAAACAAAAAGGACTTTACTGTCCGATCTCAATAAAATATTCGATCCTCTCGGTTTTTTGGTGCCCATATTAATCAAAGGGAAAATATTTATTCAGCAGTTGTGGCAACTAAAAACTGGCTGGGATACGCCGTTATCCGAGGACGTTCAACTACGGTGGCTACAGTACCACATAGACATCCAGAAGCTTCAAGAACTATCGATTCCTAGAAGAAGTAAACCAGAATCTAGTAATGTTGTAGAGTTACATGGGTTCTGCGACGCTTCACAAGAAGCATATGGTGCTTGTGTGTATGTTCGGTCTAAAGATTATTCAGGTAGATGGCATGCTCGACTTCTATGTGCGAAAAGCAGAGTAGCGTCATTGAAAGGAGAAACTATACCACGGCTTGAATTGAATGGGGCATTAACTCTAGCAGAGCTTATGAACAAGGTGGCTACAGCTTGGAGAATAGATTGTCATGTATGTTACCTATGGACTGATTCGACCATAGTCCTGGGCTGGTTAAATACACAATTTACACGTCTTAAGGTTTATGTGGCAAATAGAGTTAATCAAATTTTAGAACTGACTGATTCAACCCAGTGGAGGTACGTAAATACAACTGAAAATCCAGCTGACATTATTTCCAGAGGCATAGATGCCTATACTTTGAGAAATTCTGAATTATGGTGGAAAGGACCAAAATGGTTGTACGAAAATGGATATGCATGGCCTCAAGAATCTCAATTGATAGTGGACGAGCGTAATCTGCCTGAACAACGACCACTACAATTCGCATTAATTGCAGTAGAGGAAACTCACAAGCTGTTCAAACATTATTCAAATTGGAGAAGACTGAGGACTGCAGTAGCTTGGTTGATTAGATTCGTCAGCTTTATAAAGGCTAAGGACTCCGTATCAAATAATAAATATCACACTGTATCCGAGTTAAGAGAAGCTGAAAAGTGGATTTTAAGACGAATGCAGCTGGAAGCATTCTCAGAAGAAGTAGCTACATATAAAGTCAAGAAAGAATATTCCACCAAGAGCAAGTTAAAGAGTTTGTCACCATTCGTTCAAAACGGATTAATTCGAGTCGGGGGCCGATTGGTGAATTCAGATCTAAATGAAAACCATAAATTTCCCATTGTACTTGCTGCAAACCACAAGGTAACAAGGCTAATTTTTGAACAAAAACATCGTGAGCAGTTACACTGTGGTCAACAAGCATTATTGGCGGATGTTCGTCGACAATATTGGCCTCTTAAGGGTCGAATAATGGCTAGATCCGTAACGAACAAATGTGTCCAGTGCATTCGTGCGAAGCCGCGATTCAATGAACCAATTATGGCAGTATTACCAAAACAACGAGTGCAAATGTCCCGTCCATTTTCCGTAGTAGGTATAGATTTTGCCGGACCTATAATCATTCGCAGCGGAATACGTCGTGTAACTAACATAAAGTCATGGATTGCTGTGTTTGTGTGCTTTGCTACAAGGGCGATTCATTTAGAAGCAGTAGAGGATATGTCCAGTAGAGCTTTTATAGCCGCATTGCGTCGATTTGCAGCAAGAAGAGGTACCAGTTCTATGATATTTAGTGATAATGGAACGAATTTTGTAGGCGCCCAACGAGAATTAGCCAAATATGTACAAACAGCGGAAAAAGAAATGGCTCAAGAAGGAATTCAATGGCGTTTCAACCCTCCAGCTGCACCACACTTCGGCGGTCTCTGGGAAAGTGCCGTGAAAAGTATGAAGCATCATTTGAGCCGTATGATGGGTAATGCTAGACTCACTCTAAGTGAGTTAAACACTCTATTATGTCAAATAGAAGCATGTCTAAATTCACGTCCTATCACACCAATGAGTGGTGACCCAAATGATTTAGAAGTGTTAACACCAGCACATTTCTTGATTGGAGGTCCTATGACGTTACCACCGGATGCCGATCTCAGTACTGAAAGTCCGGGAGGTTTACGAAGATGGAAATACGTGCAATTGTTACATCAAACATTTTGGCAAAGATGGTCTACTGAGTATTTACCACAATACCAAACACGCGGAAAATGGACAACCAAAAAACCATCCTTGAATGTTGGTGACATAGTTATAGTCAAGGATGAATTAATGCCTCCAGCCAGATGGAAGTTGGCAAGAGTGACAAAATTACATCCTGGTTCCGACGGTGTGGTAAGAGTGGCTACAATCAGACTAGCCACAGGAGCTGAGATAAAGCGACCTACAGTGAAGCTATGCGCCCTCCCAACTGAGGTTGAAATCGAAAAGGTTGAACCCCTTGGGCTTCAACGGGGGGAGGATGTTAACGCCGAAGATTGGACGGTTGCATAATGCACCGTCGTATCAGAGAATAATTAAGTAAATCGGCCTAATTTTAAAACACCGGTCGGCCACGCACACACACACACACACACACACACACACATCATGCTATCTGTTTGTGAATTATTTTTATATTAATGTTATCGTGTGTTATATAATATTAATTAATATGAAAAATTCTGTCGCGTTATCGGTCCGCCGCCGCCGATTGCAGGCAAAGAAATATTTAGCACGGCCGCCGCAATTTTGTTGTTTTTCCGCCCGTCGTCGTGAGCAAAACGTCGCGAACGTATTCTATTTTTTTTTTGTGTTACCAGGCGCGAATCGCCAACATTTTTATAATTTTTGTTATTGTTTTTTATAGTGTGCGCTAATCGCCACTGATTTATATTTTATATTATTTGCGTTTTGTGTGCGCTAATCGCCTCAAATATATTCTTTTTATTATTAATTGAGTATACGCTAATCGTCACTTAATTATTATATTAAACATTATTTTTTTATTTATTTGTGGGCACGAATCGCCACTTTATTTATTATAATTTGTTGTCGCGAATCGCCACTTTATTTATTATATTTGTAATTGCACCTTTATTATTATTTTTATTGTTAGAGTAAGTGTGAATTACATATAACATTTTAGGTAGCTGCAGCTGGCCAGTTTTGCGCTCCACGAATTGTGAGTTTTTATTTTATATTATTTATTTATTTTATTTTACAAATTTATTTATTTTGAGCCAAAGGAGCCACAATTATTACTATTTATATTATTATTTATCTATATTGTTGCACCAAACAGGTGAAGTGAATTATTTTTATATATTATATTTTACATTTTTAAGTGTTGGACCAAAAGGGTCGTATTTTTTATATATATATATATATTTATTATTTTACACTTTTAAGTGTTGCTGTGAATTTTATATTATTTTATTAAGAATTATTATACAGCAACACATAGTTACCCCATTTGTTTACCATTTTTTATATAATATTAGTACCTATTGTCCTTAGTTTTAAGTACACACCCACACGAATACACACATACACACACCACTTACACACATAGTCGGACAGTAGTCGCGCGGCGATCCCAACCACTGCTGTTCGATCTATTTACAATTTACACACAGACACATAGTGTGGCCGACACGGTCGGTATAACGTACAGAGTAGTTGGTGTCCGGTGCGCGCGTATTAACGCTATACGCTCCCGGCCCGAACAGTAAGCTTTATCAATGTGAAGTAAGAATAATTCCTATTCCGACGATTTTTGGTTAATATTTTAATTCATTTTACATTTCAAAGTTTTTAATAAATTAAATTAATGTATATTTTTAGTAAAACAATATTTATTTATTTATTTGTTTATTTATATTATTTATATTTATATAATATTCTTTACTATGAATATTTAAATCTGAAATAATTCTATAAATTGTAATTTGTGAATTTTTATTTGTTTCTATCATTGATATGTCATGTGATATCTCACTAACACAAGTCAAAGTGTTATAATATTGTAAAAGTGTATTGTATTATTGATAATGAGTTATGTACAATTTATTTTATGAAAATAAACTTAGTTGATTTCTTTGTACATTTAAATATTGCAAATTTATATCTAAAATTTTTTCTATGGCCGTAAGGTGGACAGAGAAAAAACATTTTCTATTTAAATTAAAATTTATATGCAAACAAACTGCATGCACATTTGAAGGCAGATTTTATTTCTAAAAGTTTAATCATGTAAAATAAAAAAATAAAATAAAATCGTAATGCCAACAAATATTCCAAACTTTACTTGGAATTTTAAAAGCTTCGGGAATTTAATTTGTGTGATTCTAAGTTTTAATAATTAAAACTAATTTTATTAAAATAAAAGTTGTAATTAATATTAATTAATTAAAAATTATAATAATAATTATTTAATCAAATTACATTCCATTTTGTCAAAAATAAATATTATTAGAATAATTTATGGGAAATAATGTATTTAATTATTATTAGTTAGAGGTACTTTATTGAATGAGGTATATATCATCCAAAATAGTGCACATTTGTATAGATTTTTATGTCAATATAATAATTAAGTTTGTAATAGAAAATGTAGGACTGTAGCTATAATTTAAACTTTCTTTAAAATCGTAATAAATTTGATTGAATCATTATTTTCTTTATTCATAATTGTACTTGTGCAATAGTTTTTAACATTTATAAGAAGTGTTAACAGTAATGATAAAGATAATCAAAATAGTCACGGGTTATTAATGCTATGAAATCTAATAAAAACATAAAATAAGAACTTGAATATTTATAAATATATGCATTGTATTTATGTTTTGAATTGTTTTTCTTTAGGCAGCAAAGGAACTCTTAAGCTATTGAAATTAGAAGTACCACAATGGCCAGATCTCAGGAGCTCAGTGACTCTCAACTGTCAATATGATACGGGTGGCGATAGTCTATACTCGGTGAAATGGTACAAAGATGAGCATGAGTTCTTTCGATACACTCCTGGACTTAATCCCAAGACGCTCGTGTTCGATTTAGATGGCGTCAACGTTGATGTAAGTGAAGTACCGAAATGTACTGCTTTTATAGATATATTTATTTTAACGTTTCCTCCCGACGGTAATTTATTCTCTAATCCAAAAACGCAGACTCCATGTAGACTAGGGTGATGGTCGGGTATGTGAAAATGTGAAAAGAAAAACCCTCTTACGCGAGCGTGAATGGATGCATTACCGTCTTTATCGAAGGGTTGACGAGATACGCTATACATATAGATGTATGTGAATTGAGAGAAGGTTGTGAATTGGAGCCGGTTAAATGCGAATATGAAAACGTGCAACGAGTTGTGTACAAATTGAGCGAATACATGTATACATATAGTAAAGTTTTTGACTCATTGACCTATAAAATAGCATCGAAAACATTATCACCTACATCATTTGTATCGTACTTTATGCTTAGTCGCTGTTTTCACACGAAATGCTCGGAGAGAAAAAACCTTTGCCTCCTCCCCTTGGTAAAACATGTACAATACATTAATCCGTCGCATTATCGAACTCCGTGCACGACATTACCATTGTTTCGTATTCATACGTATTCACCATATTGCGTCCCAAAACCCTATCTCCGTGGACTAATGTTCTATTCTCCGATTATTTCCAGTACCAAAAATGTCATCGAAATACATAGGTATTAGGTAAATATATATATTTACTAGCTGATCCGGCGAACTTAGTTCCGCTTTAGAAGCAATAAATGAGCATATTTCGGATTATATTTTTATTTGGATAATAAATATTAATAAAAAAAAATTAAATATTTTAATAATTCTTTATTGGCCGTTTATTTTGGGGATGGATTGCACTATTCAATGAAGCACCTTGTGATAGACGACATTTTTCATTTTATCATCTGGCGCATGGACAAATAACGCAGATGGTTTTCCGACCCGTTAACATGCCACATATAATTGACCATGGGAAAAACATGGACTTTTCTAGAATCACACAACAAAATTACAAGGATTAGCCTTGTAATTTGTTAATGGTCATGGCGAATGCAAGATGGATCGGAAATTGAAATCGTTTAAATCCTTGGAATGAAAACTGCTTCGCCTTTGAATTTTCCTTTGAGTATCATGGCATAAATCACATTTTTCATCTATTTACTTACCACGAAATGCGTTCCGTCGCAAAGTTTTGGTTGGTCTACGTTCCGAAGCATGATTACTATGGAGCCACCCTTTAGTCGTAAATTGTGTGGTGGTAAGCCAGGCATATATAAGAAGTATAAAAGTTCAATTTGACAGTTGGTGACTTCATCGTCATTTGTTACACAGTCAATAGATTTAAATGTTTTCAAAGTACCAATGATCTCATTCTGAATTAAGTAGTTTAAGTCATCTACATGTTTAGTCTTAGCCACCAAAATTGCATGCTTACTCAACTATTCGTTATTTTTGTGGTTAGTATGTTTGAGAATACTTTGTTGACGAGTTCTACTTTCGATGAGACAAAGTTACAGAAATTAAGAAGAAATAAAATTATTCCACTTGATATGTCGACAGATACTCAATCTTTACCGATAGTCAGCAACTGCTCAAAAAAATCTTCAGCAGATGTAACATTCATCAATGCAGTACTCATGATTGTTGTCCACTGAAGTTTCTTCACATAGCATCATAGATTCGATGATTTGTAGGAAGCATTTATTTTGTCCGCAGCAGTTGATCTTGGAATTACTGACAGTGTTTGACGAAAATCGTCAGATAGTAAAATCATTGCGCCTCGAAAACATCTCGAGTCATTGTGTAGATCTTTTAATGTTCGGTTAAATGCTTCCAATGCATGTTTATGCGCTATTGTCCCAGATGATTATTTTCGAAACTGATAAAACCTTGGCCATTGCGGAGTGCTTTGTAATATTATATGTTGGTTCTTCAACAGTTTGAAGATCAAAGAGTAATTTTAATGCTGAATGAACCATATGACATAATTTTAACAATGTGGCTGCTATTCTAGAAGAAGCTACTGCAACTGAAATTTTGGATCTTGCACGAACAGTAGCTAAAACTACTGACATGAGGAATGTCTTACCAGTTCCACCAAGAGCATTGTGGAAATATAAACCACCATTTCCATCATCAATTCCCTTCATATATGTATCATAAACTTCCTTTTGTTGGGGATTCAACAGGAGTGTATTTGTTTGAATTACTAAATCTAATTGATCATATTCACATTCCTGTTTTAATTCTCGATTAAATATGTCATTCATTTTACGATTTTGCGCTGGCATTCCTGACTTGGCTAATAAACTACCGCACATGAGGTAACACATGTCTTCGATCAAAAGCAAAGCTCGATTATGTATTTTCTCATGGATCTCAAGATCGGAATTTCTTGAACTGACACAAATTTGATGCAAAATGACTTTTGAAATATTATGCTTGTATTTGTGCCATAGGCTAAATAGGTTCGATGACAAGTTAAATAATAAATAAATAATAAAATAACAAAGTAATAACATTACATTTTTGTTATTTCATGTCAATTGCGTATTGTTATACTACGTTTTATGTCACGTTCTACGGGAACACGGTAAAAAGTATCTTATATCCGTCTTCTGATTCTAAGCTACCTCCTCACCAATTTTCAGTCAAATCGGTTCAGCCGCTCTTGAGTTAAAAATAGTGTAATTAACACGACTTTCTTATAAATATGTACAGTGGAACATCGATAATTCGAACCTCTATAAGTCGAATTTTCGATAACTCGAAGGAATGCCTTGGCCCTGCCTTACAATATATGATATGTGTGATACATTTTCTCGATAATTCGAATTTCCCTAACTCGAATTTCTCAATAAACCGAAGTAATTATAGTTAAATTTTGGTTTATAACTCGAATTTCTATACAAAAAATATAAAATACTGAACGATTTGAAGTTTCTATAAATGCCTAGGAAAGGAGTCGGATATTGATGATGATGAGGAATTGGCTTTGCTTATAACTACTCTTGCCCAGGCATTAGATAGTTTACAGGTTGTACATTGTAATATGCATATATTATTATCAGATAATAATACGCATATTCCCGAGTCATACACTGATAAAAATACATAATTATAAAAAACTGTATAATACGCATAACCATACATGACATTCAATAGTGCTAACACTTCTATAAATTATTTAAATAGCCAACTTCTAAACGATAAAACTCATTAGGCTTACATAAAATATGCTAAAATAGAATAAACCCGTGTCAAGAGAGGTCATCATGCTATAAGAAAGCCGAAAATGTTGCCGAAGCATCTACTTAAAATGGGAGCGGGTCATGTCTTCGAATGTCATGTGTTCGAAGGTCATATTTTCGAATGACGAGTTTTAGAAAAGTTATTTGTTCGAATAGTAATGTAATCGAAAAATTATTTGTTCGAAAAATATATGTTCGAAAAGTTGTATGTGCGAAATATTATTATTTTATTTTTAAACGTAAATTTTTACAACGTACCCGATTAATATCGTTGAATAAAAGTAATAAAGATAATATATAGTAGATAACATTGCTTATATCTTATAAGTAATGACTATTGTGGTGTGGTCTAGTATACAACAAAACGCGTTTGTAGTCTGTACTGAAGTTTAGTTTGTTGCAAATAAACTGTAGTGTGGACCACGATCTCAGATTGCAATCAATTCAACAGCGAATAATCGACAATCCAAATTATTGTAAATTGGAGTTTTTAAAAGCAATTGCATATAATTTAACTTTTTAATTAATGATTTATAACTGCATAGGTATATTATTCCAAATATTTTTTTTTAATTTTATGTTTTTTTAATTTTTATAATATTAGATAGCTATAAATAGATAGATAATTAGATAGACATAAATAATTTTCGTACATACAACTTATCGAACAAATAATTTTTCGATTACATTACTTTTCAAACAAATAACTTTTCTAACACTTGTCAATCGAAAATATGACCTTTGAATACATGACATTCGAAGACATGTACCTCACCCCTCAAAATAGCCATGAACAAACTCCATTCGAGGAGGCATTTGAACATGGGAGATTGGGCAACATCGAGGACTATATAACCGTCTTCCAGGACCAGTAGAAATCAGATGTATCTAGCTGTCAGTACAAGCCTTTCTGAGTTTTGTCTTCGATATTATTATCGCGATGTTTTATAATTTTTAACTGTAAACTTTGTTGGTCGATTATTTCCTTTTATTAAAGTGTTTTACAACGTGTTAATGGTAAATTGATTTTAAAAGTAATTTTATTCTATCCCGAAACAACATCATTACGATAGGTACCTGTTTTTATTGGGTACCATGTAACAACATAAGTACATTCAAGAACAACGAGAAATTGGAGACGGGATTTTTTTCGCGCTAAATGTTATAGAAAACTTTACAAATAGATCAAACAATAAAAAAAAAAAAACAATAAAAAAAATCAATAATTTCAGATTTATTTAAAAAATAGTTCTACTATATTTATTATATTGTATTTTCTTTATTACATAAAATATATATATATATATATATATATATATATATATATATATATATATTCTCAAAAAAATACTTCAGAGAAGTAAAAAAAGCTTTCTGTGCGTAAAATGAAGCGATTTGGAGAAAAAATGGAATTTTAATGTTTATAAATAAGTGAAATCAATCCCAAAATTCTGTGCCTTAACTTAAAAAATATCAATTCACAAAAATTTCAAGTTGTTCAACTGTACAAACATTGAAAATAAAATTAGCATAGAACGGCGTATATTAATGATAATAAATCGGAGTTTACATATCACAAATATGTTGTTTACATATATATTAAAATTGAAACAGAGAGATTAACATTCATCAGGTTGAATCAGACCAAATTCCGATCTGAAGAGTATATTTACCTTCGAGATGTGATTAGTACTGATGGAAATGTACAGAATGTTGGTCGGATGATTACTCTTCAAGCTACATACATCGGAAGCCTTCGAAATATACATGAATATGCTCAAGATGCCATGTCGTATGTTTGTCATTATGGTACAGCAGATTTGTTCATCACATTTACATGCAATCCACACTGGATAGAAATCAAGCAGGAGTTATTCCCTGGGCAATCACCCATTGATCGTCATGACATTATAGTCAGAGTCTTTAGACAAAATTTGAAATCTTTAATGGATTTCATCGTAAAACATTATGTGTTTGGTGAGACACGCTGATGGATGTATTCTGTGGAGTGGCAGAAACGAGGATTGCCACATGCACACATTTTGATTTGGTTGGTTGAAAAGATAAGGCCAAATGAAGTTGATGCAGTGATATCAGCTGAAATTCCTAATGTACAAGTAGATAGTGGATTGCATGAGGTAGTTATCAAAAGCATAATACATGGTCCCTGTGAAACTGTTAATCGAAATTCACCGTGTATGATGGATGGTAAATGTTCAAAACGATATCCACGGATATTAATATCAGAAACAATTACTGGTAATGATGGTCATCCACTGTATCTTCGCCGATCAACAGCAGACAAAAGAAGATCAACAATTGTCAAATTAAATCAACAAGATATTAAAAGAGATAATCGTTGGATTGTTCCATATTCACCCATTTTATCAAAGACCTTCAAAGCACACATCGACGTTGAATCTTACCATTCAGTGAAATCTATTAAATACATTTGCAAATATGTAACCAAAGGGAGTGATATGGCTGTGATTGGAATTGGTGCAGAGAATTCCAATGATGAAGTTACCCAATATCAAATGGGCCGCTATGTTAGTAGTAATGAAGCAGTTTGGCGAATATTTTCTTTTTCTATTCATGAGAGACACCCTTCTGTTGTTCACTTAGCTGTGCATTTAGAAAATGGACAAAGAGTGTATTTTACAGCATAGAACGCAGTACAAAGAGCTGCTCAGCCACCTTATACTACATTAACCAGTTTCTTTGAGACATATCAAAACGATGATTTTGCACAAACATTGCTATATTCTGAAATGCCAAAATATTATACTTGGAATCAATCCTCAAGGAGATTTATACGACGGAAACAAGGAAAACCAGTTCCAGAATACCGAGATGTATATTCCACCGATGCGATTGGTCGAATTTCTTCAGTACATCCAAGCAATGATGAATGTTTTTATTTACGACTCCTATTAGCCAATGTACATGGTCCAACATCATTCCAACATTTACGAACTGTTTATGGTGAATTGTGCGGATTCTAGAGAGAAACTTGTCAACGTTTGCAATTGCTAGAAAATGACGATCATTGGGATCAAACTCTCAATGATGCTGTAATATCATTACATGCTCACCAAATACGAACATTGTTTTCTATAATCATATTTACATGCTTCCCATCAAACCCAATCGATTTGTGGATCAAGTACAAACATTATATGTGTGATGATATTTTGTATCAAATACGGAATAGAATGGGAAATCCAAATATACAAATCAGTGAAGAAATTTACAACGAAGCATTGATTTCAATTGAGGACATTTGCTTGATGATATCAAACAAACTATTAATTCAATTAGGCCTGACCGCGCCCAATCGTTCAATGCATGATGATTTTAACCTAGAGGTGCACTGAGAAAAACTGTATGATCTGAACACTTTGAAAGAATTAATTTAAACAAATCTTTCACTGTTGAATGAACAACAGAAGTATGTATTTGATATTTTTATGAAAGTAACAAATGATGAAACTGGAGGGATATACTTCTTAGATACACCGGGTGGTACAGGAAAAACTTTCTTGATTTCATTAATATTAGCAACAGTTCACTCACAAAATAAAATTGCACTTGCATTCGCTTTGTCAGGAATCGCAGCAACTTTGCCCATTCAGCACTAAAATGGCCATTAAATATGCAAATCAATGAAACTCCAACCTGCAACATTTCGAAGACCTCCCCAATGGCAAAGGTTTTGCAGCAATGTCAATTGATTGTTTGGGATGAATGTACGATGACACATAAAAAATCGTTGGAGGCTTTAGACAGAACCTTAAAAGATCTACGGAGCAATCATAACCGATTTGGGTGGTGCAATGATTTTATTAGCAGGAGATTTTCGTCAAACATTGAAAACAGTGATTCCAAGATCAACGCCAGCTGATGAACTCAATGCATGTCTAAAGTCCTCAAATTTGTGGAAATATGTCTAAGTACTTCATTTAAGCAAGAATATGCGTGTCAAGTTGCAAAATGACCAATCTGGAAACCGGTGTTTCCAAATTGTGTGCGAAAATCATTATCTAGGTTGAGTTGCATGCGTAGTTTATTCGCGACTGAGCCGAGTTGCGTGTGCAGTATTTTCGCGACTAAGCCGAGTTGTGTGCGTCCCCTCACACCATTTTATATGTATTTATTTATATTTATATCAAATATTTTTTTATTATATTAATATATGGACTCATTCAAATAATTTGAACAATCATTGTTTAAAAAATAAATAAATACATTTTTTATTTTAAAATTTAATAATTTAATAATAAAATAATTATATACAAATGTACAACTAAATTTTATTTTTTAGAGCTTATGGGGGAGAGGGGATCAAAAATATAGTATTAAATCACAATAAAAAAAAAAAAACATTTTTAAAAATTAATCAAAAATTGTTAATGCAATGCCGAAAATATACAGGTCAAAAATATAGAATTCAATTAAAAAAAAAAAAATAAATAAACTGGTAAGTTTTTGTAAGCTAACTTTTCTATAAACTCCAAACGGGTTATAATTTTATCTTCATACTGTCGCATAATTTCTCTAATATAATCTTATTTTTCCACAGCTTTACGTCATATTTGAGTTTGATTGAACTACGCATTTTGATAAAAATGTCAATTTGTACATTTTTAAAACTTCTAAAAATTGGAAAATGTTGAAGAGTAGAACATACTTCAGTACTCCCTCGTTATTACAAACACGACGGGACCACAAAATAACCTGTTCGTGTTAAAACAATTTGTGTAAACCGAATTTGTTCGTGTTATCAGAGAAGATTAAATAGTATACGTTATTTTACACTCAAATACATTTTTTTTATTAAGTAATCTTCAAAATATAAATTTACATTACTTTGGTACATACATACTACATATAAACAAATATTTGAAATATTTTTAATTAATAAATTACTACGCTACATTACATATATAAAGAATATATATATATAGACATTTGCTTCCTTTTCAAACTCATTTTGGTCAATCACTAACGACACCAACAAAGTCAATTGACCAACTGATCGATAGAGCAATTATTAGTTTAAACGAGAGCCGAACTAGATTGCACACATACAAATTTACACATGTATACATATGTATATACCTACAATAGAGAATATGTACATACATAGTAGGGATAAGATAAGATATCGATAAAACTGTCTTATAAAGATTAAATTACTAACAACTATCCGAGTAATAAAACGAAAATAGATACATACATATGTACAGATTGACATTTTTCTGTTCGTGTTAATCAACAAAACGACAATATGGTACCTACAATTTGTTCGAGTTTCGTGTTAACCGAAATAATTCGTATCTTCTTCTTCTTCTTTTGCTTCGCCTTCCTCCCAACTATTTGGGGTTGGCCACCCTTGTCCTACACCTCCACTTTACTCGGTCAATCACATCTCCTCTGCACACACCGACAGCCCTCATGTCATTCTCCAAAGTCTCCAACCATCTCTTTTTTGGTCTTCCTCTTCCTCTTTTCCCTTCAACGTCCATCTTCATAACCACTCTTACTGCATTCGTTTCCTCTCGCCTCATCACATACCCAAACCATCTCAGCCTATTTTCTCTCATCTTGTCCACAATTGGCGCTACACCAACACTACCTCTCACGTATTCATTCCTTATTCTATCTTCTCTTGTCACTCCACTCAACCATCTAAGCATTCTCATTTCCGCGACACTCATACTTTGTTCTATTCTCCTGTTAACCGCCCAACACTCTGAACCATACAGCATAGTTGGTCTCAGTACACTTTTATAAAATTTACCTTTCAGCCTAATTGGAATTCTCTTATCGCATAACACGCCCGATGCTTTTCTCCATTTCATCCACCCGCACTTAATCCTATGTTTTACATCAATGTCAAAGCCCCCGTCCTTTTGAACAAAAGATCCTAAATATTTAAAGCTCTCAACTTCACCTATCACATCACCATCTATTGTTAGTTGTCTCCTCATTCCTTCAACTTCTTGGTCTCTTTGTCCAAAATCATACTCAATATACTCAGTTTTATTTCTACTAATTCTCAATCCCTTTTCTTCGAGGGCTAACCTCCTCTCATTTTCCCTATTATTGACAACTAGGTTTTCTCCTATCAGAACTATATCATCCGCAAACATCATACACCATGGTATCTCACCCTGTATCTCATTTGAAACCTCATCCATTACCACTGAGAACAGGTAGGGGCTTAGAGCTGACCCCTGGTGCACACCTACTCCTATACTGAAACCTTCTGATACTCCACACCGACTCTTGAAACTAGTACTCGACCCTTCATACATATCCTGGATCAAATGAACAAACATTTTTGGGACAATTTTTCTCATTAATGCCCACCTTAAAACTTCCCTTTGCACCCTATCATACGCCTTTTTTAAATCTATAAACACCATGCATAGTTTTTTATTCTTTTCTCTGTACTTCTCTACTAATTGCCTAACACAAAATAATGGCTCCATTGTCGATTTTCGTGGCATAAAACCAAACTGGTTTTCTGATATCGACGTCTCACTTCTTATCCTTTTCTCTATAATCTTTTCCCAGATCTTCATACTATGACTCATGAGCTTTATTCCTCTATAGTTCCCACATTCTTGTATGTCTCGTTTCCCTTTAAATATTGGTACAATAAAACTCTTTCTCCAATCTTCTGGCATTTTTCCCTCTATCAGTACCTTATTAAAAATATTTTTCAACCACCTAATGCTTACATCTCCTAACATTTTCCACACCTCTACAGGTACTCCATTTGGTCCTACCGCTTTTTTCTTTTTCATCGCCTTCACCGCATCTCTCACTTCCTCCTCGCCGACTAGACCAATTAATCCTTCATTCCATGACATACTCTCTAAAGCTTCTTTTGGATATTCCTCGTTCAGTAATTTCTCAAAAAATTCTTTCCATCTTTTTTTCACATCCTCATCATTTGTTAAAACTCTCTTATCCTCATTTTTTATACACCAGACATCTTGGAAATCCTTGGATCGCTTTTCTCTCACCTTCGCCAGTCTATAAATTTCTTTATCTCCTTCCTGTGTTCCTAGCCGCTCATATAACTCATCATACCTATTAAGCTTCGCTTTGCTTACCGCACTTTTCACTATTTTACATACATTTTTATACTCTATCCAATCTTCCCTCTTCCTACTTTTCTGCCATACCTTAAATTGCTTTTTCTTACTCGCTACTACTCTCTGAATCTCCTCATCCCACCACCACGTTTCCTTGTCTTCTGGTAAACTACTTTTGGTTTCACCAACAACCTCTTTTGCTATGTTCTTAACACAAGTGGCCATCCTTCTCCAAACTTTATTTATACCTCCCTCAACATTCCACACAGCTTTTTCTTTTAATTTCTTTATAAACTCCTTCTCTTTGTTTCCTATTAATTTCCACCACCTAATTCTGATCTCCTTCCCTATCTTCCTTATTTTGTTTATCTTTTTTCTACTACACCATATTTCCATTATCATCAACCTATGTTGTGTTATTACATTCTCTCCAGGAATTACTTTACAATCCTTTACTCTTTTTATATTGTCTCTCCTCCACATAAAATAATCAATCTGCGACCTATTTCTTCCACTCTTGTATGTTATATAATGCTCTTCTCTTTTTCTAAAATATGTATTGATTACTGCAAGCTCATACGATTCTGCAAAGTCCAAAACTTTTTCTCCAGCCTCATTCCTCTCGCCAAAACCATACCCTCCATGCACTCTTTCATTCCCTACCCTCTCGCTCCCTACGTGACCATTCATATCACCACCAATCACAGCATCCTCATTTCCTGGTATTCCTTGCATCATCCATCCATCTCTCGCCAAAACTCTTCCTTTTCACTTTCTTCACATCCTACTTGCGGTGCATACGCACTTACTACGTTTAATACTTTCTCCTCGAATACCAATTTTACCGTAATAATTCACTTTTCCTTCCTACGTCGACTACCTTAATTTTCATCTCATCATCCAATATTACTCCAACGCCATTCCTAGTATTAGTCCTACCTGAATATATTACTTTATAGCCCTCTTCTATTTATTTTGCTTTCTCTCCTTTCCATTTAGTTTCCTGTACACAACAAATATTAACTTTCCTTCTCTTCAATACTTCTGCTAATTTCCTACTTCTGCCTGTCAACGTTCCAACATTCCACGTGCCTATTCTCACTTTAAATCTATCCCTCATACCTTGACTCAGATTTGACCCGGGGCGCAATGGTGATGTCTCAACACCGTTGACATTACCCGTGTTGGTAGACCTGCACACATAACTGGTGGAACAGTTACCACACTGGCTGTCCGGGTGGTATCACACACTTCAACATCCAGGTCTCCTCCTCCTCTAGATATAATATTTCCTCTCACTTGTTGTCCCCGCGCACATCCGAGATGGGACAAACCGCCTAAGTATCGATAAGGACTTCTCATTCTATTTGACATAATTTTACACCAGCTGTCAACCTGACGCAACCACATTAGTCGCCTCTTACGACTGGCTGTGGAAACCGTGCAAATATTCTGACACCCCTTTCCACAGGGGATCACCGACAGGGGTTTAACAGGGGTTAACCGAAATAATTCGTATAAGCCGAGGAAATAAAAAAATCCCTATCTTATAGTAAAGAGATCTTGGATCGAAAAACCTATTCGCATTATCCAATAATTTGTGTTAACCGAGTTCGTGTTAACGAGGGAGTACTGTATTAAGTTTCGAATGAAACGATTTACAAGCATTCGTAGTACGTATTAAACTGTTAGAAAACTCGGCCAATAATGACGGTGGAAATTTACAGCTTTCTAAAATGTAATTTTTTTCAAAAAAAGTACAAAAATTATGTAATTGTTGGTTATTTGGTTTTATATCCATGAGATCCTCAATAAAACATTGTTGAACTTCTTCAGGTTTTAAAAAAAGATAATCCAAAAAACAATTTTAAATATTTTCCTATTTCCTATTTCCGATTTCTTTTTAAAATGTTTGCTTAGGCCAATTGATTGAATTTTTCTCCACATAGTCTGACCTAAGTAGAAACGACAGCCTTTATGTAATACTTTAGGAACAATCTCCGAAATAGCCGAGTGTATAGCATGTTCAAAATCAGCGTAAATTATACGTCGTGTAAGAGTTAAATTTAGTTCACACATTTTATTTATTAAATTGGAAAACGCATTCTTACATAGTTCTGTAGTTTTTCTTGTTAATAAAAAAAATACTAGTGAAGTATAATTTGTATTTTTAGCTCCATGAATAATGAATAATTGATAAAATGGTTTAGGATAACTTTTAAATGAACCATCAATATATAAAACGTCACATTCAGTTAAATATTTTAAATTTGTTTGTGTTGAAAACGCTACAATATTTTTTTATGAATTATTTATAAGCAAAAATATTTCATCACGATTTGTTTTAATTTTACCTAAATTTGTTAGAGTTAAATGAAGATCTTCTAAATTTTTAGGCAATTTAGGAATTATAATTGAACGTGCATAATGAATATTCTTTCTTATGCGCATGGTGTCTGTAGTAGTTAAACTATCAATATCTCTATACATTACACATTACATATTCACTATACATTACACTAACTTCCATTTTTATCGTTTGTCGTTTAACCTTTCTGGATACTAATTGATTTTCTAAAATCACAAATTACTCAATTTTCTAAAACCGTTATAATATATTTATCATGTTATAGCCATGTACTCATATCTAATCGCCATTTACTCATCTACCCATTCGCTGGGGAAAACCCAAGATACAGTAGGTACCTATATTGAATTTACTATATAGTTATATTTATGTTAGTACTTTTACAGCATAATATGTAAAGGTCGACGACATTTTAAACTGATTAAAAAACTGCTTGTCTACTCAAACTTTAACGCGCGCAATACGGACCTGTCCCAAAAAATACTCGCACGCAACTCCACCCTGTCATATAAAAACTGCGCACGCAATTCGGTTGTTGACCAAAACTGCTCATTTTTTTGGCACGCAATTCGGATGCAGCCCTGGAACATATCCTCTAAACAACTCATTAACATTGGTAATGGCAAATTTCCTATAGACATGTTGAATGGTTGCATTAACTTTTCTCGAAGTTTTTGTCAGTTAACTCGATCAAAAGATGAACTTATTCAGAAGGTGTTTCTGGATGTTGCTCGAAATTACAGAAATCATGATTGGTTGAGCGAACGAGCTATATTGGCTACAAAAAACATAGATGTAAATTAATTAAATTTCAAAATTCAAGAACAAATTACAGGTGAATCGAGGATATATAAATCAGTTGATTAGGCAACTAACCAAGATGATGTAGTCAACTATCCACCGGAATTTTTAAACTCATTGGATTTACCAGGATTGCTACTTCACAATCTTTAATTAAAGGTTAGATCGGTAGTTATAATGTTGCGAAATATTAACCAACCGCGTCTTTGCAACAACACACGGTTGGTGATAAAAAAATTACTAAACAACGAAGCAACTATACTGAAAGGAAAGTATAAAGAAGATGTTTTCATACCGTGCATCCCAATGATTCCGATTTGAGTTTAAACGACTACAGTTTCCAGTGCGGCTTGCTTTTGCTATGACCATAAACAAGTTCCAGGGGCAATCATTAAGTGTTTTTGGTATTAATCTGGAAAACCATGTTTCTCACATGGTCAATTGTATGTTGCCTGTTCCCGTGTTGGGAAACCATCAGATTTGTTTTTCTATACGCCAGGTAAAAAAACAAAAAAACATCGTACATCACAAAGCACTACAATGAAAATAAAACTGATTTTTGTTAATAAGTATGATTAACATGATTAACAATAAAGCGATTAGTTACTTTTAAATGCTTATATATGTTTTATTTAAATATTTTTTATTCACACCGCCTTATCATCAGGGTGACGGTTCTGTTCAGGAGAATTTTTTGCCCAAACTATAAAATAGGTAGGAACAAAAAAATTGCCACATTACAAATCTTTTGTACAGGACGAGTACGGTGACGGGGAGGTGATACACAAATATGTTTCACTCAGGCGAGGCCGGATAATTCAGCTAGTATAATTATAAAATTAAGTTTTGGGGTTTTAAATAAAAAAATATTTTCTATAACTCAAATTTTTTTTTGCCGATTCGAGTTATCGAGGTTTTCCATTAGTCGAATTTTCGATATCTCGAATTTTTTTTTTGCCTCCAATCGATTCGAATTATCGAAGTTCCATTGTATATATATATATATATATATATATATATATATAAACAGTGAAACCTGCATACAACGGACAGTCACGGGACCAAAAAAATTGTCCGTTGCAGATAGGTTTCAGTGTTTTAAAAATAAAACTTATATACAAACATGATATAAACAATTTTAACGTACGTATTATTAAAATTTTTTATATTTTATAATATTAGGTATAATCTTTATTTTCGTTGTATCAAAGTAAAATATTTTCTTTATTCTTCAAAACTTCGGCCACTTCAATCTTACTGATACCAAATTTTTCAGTAAGTTTACGAATAGACTTCGCTAGAGTCTTTAGAATGAATAATGTCCACCTTTTGTTTTAAATTTAAAACTTAATAGAGTGCAGGCGTGGATCCAGGGGGGTGGTAGGGGGATAGGGGCGGGGGCGGTAGGGGGGGTGGTAGGGGCGATCGACCCCCCCGTCAGCCGTATCAAAATGTGTTGTATCTAATTTGTTGTACTATTAAATTACATTATTTTGTGTTATATCATTTTAATGTATTGTTAATTGTTATTGTCACAAATTTTCGTCTTTTATTTTTATAACATAAACATATGAAGTGTCGATTATAATAATATTAATGCGATATTATTTATAACCCCCCCCCCCCCCAGTTATGGTAGGCTGGATCCGCGCCTGATGCAGTGCAGGAGGTGGCATTGCTTTTTTCCGTTAAGAGAGATGTCCGTTATATACAGGTGTCCGTTAAGTCAGGTTTTACTGAATATATATATATATATATATAATACATTAAACGGTATCAATATTGCTAATCCATGTTATACTTTACAGGAGAGTAAGTCATCTTCCACGGTAGTGACGCTATTCCCGTTAACAAGAAAGAGTAGTGGGAATTACAAATGCGAAGTGTCGACGGATGCTCCAAATTTTCCCACCGTCGTAGCAGACGCCAATATGACAGTCATCGGTAATATAGTAATTGTATTATTGTCATCATTGACTATAAATTCAATAAATATTTGTCGAAATTATTGAATAATAAAAATAACAAAGAAACATATTTATGTGGTACGAGAGAAAAACACGTTTATTTGAATAGGAATATAGGAATTTTTATTTATGAGAGGAAATTATACATTCCCATTATTCAGAATTAATTTGAAACACATCAAAATGTAGTTGGTAAAATCCATAATTTATCATAGGAATCTTTTGTTTTCTATTTTTATTTTTGAAATATTGTCCTTATAAATAGTGAGATAAAACATTTATTATAATAACACAAATATAATTATAGATATACGAGTATATATAACACTTGTATATAAAATATCATTAACATCTAATATGTTCTAAGTTTTCATTAAACTGATTACTAATTTCGTATGTTTAATTTAAATAAATTGTTATTTTTCACGATTGAAAATTAAATTTTTCAGTACTCATGAAAATATTAAAAAATATTGCTGTTTAAAGTTCTATTATTTTTATACTTATAAAATATACTCAAAATTATAATATACCTCATAAATAATAAGTGCATAGAAATTGTACCTGGAAAAATATTCAGATTAAAAACAAAATAAAAATACTTTTGTCGTATTAATAACCTTGATAAATAAAATGTCTTCAAATTCTTCAAACTCCAATAAATGATCTTTACTTAGTTCTATATGAAATATTTTACAGACATTTTCTTGATATTGTATACAAAAAAAAAATCAAAGTGGAAATTTCCATTGTTTCTTCATAGTTATTTCTCATCGTTTTACGTTGAAAAACTAATAACTCATAACGAATACAATGTTATAGCGATATTAAAACATTATATTTTAAACATCTTAAATGATACTCTAGATTAGTTGAATTAGATATAACGATATTCACTCATACAATTATGCCTTCATAACATGATTAACAAATAATAAAAGTTATGATTATCTAAAAATTGTGAAGTTCAGATTTCATCATAATAGATCATCGTACAAAATTATATTTATAAATTAAAAACATGAAGATTTTTTTGTTATCTCTGATAAATTATTGTCCTTTGAATACATTTTTTATGTATAATAAAATATATGTCATTTTTGTATGCTTAAATAATTGATATTTAAAGACAACGTATATTAAATATTGAATTTTAGAATTCATACTTCCCTTGAACAAACTTCAAAAGTTGTCCGTGATCTGAATTCACTGAATTCGACGCATGTAAATATTGAATAAAAAAACTTTTACTTTATGAAACAAATATCGCAGTAAAAGCGATTTTCTTTGGTAATTGTTCACTGATTTATTATAAAATATTAATTTTAAAATATCAGGAGAATATTAAGTTAATAAATGAATGAATCAATATTTTAAATGTGTGCAATCTCAACCGTTTTTGTTGTTTTTTGTTTTTTTATTATCCATTTGACACTATTGATTGCGTTTTGTATTTATTTTATTTTATCTAAAACTTATGTAAAAGGCAATTAATATGAAAATTAGTAATATTTTGGTCCATTTCAAAATCCTAGCAAGAATGATTGATTCAGACAGTATATGACATAAATAATTTGTAATATTTTGATATTCATAATGAATAGTTATTATTTTATTTCATGGTGACTATTTTTTTTAAATTTTAAACGGTTACTCAGTTACATTTTGTTTTTTTTTTTTGATAAATTACTAAAATGTATTTATATTACCAAAAAACATGTTTCTTATTATTTTTATTATATATTTATTACAGCGTTACCCGAAGATGGACCGAGAATAGAAGGACTTCGACAATGGTATGCTGTGGGTGATTATCTAGAAGCGAACTGTACAGCAAAAATGACATTTCCTGAAGCCCAAGTCACTTGGTATATCAACAACTTGGAGGTTTGTACATGTGTTTATTTTATAATTATTAAGTTCTAAATGGCCGTTAGTGAATTGGAATTCAAGATCGTCAATTTTTTCGAAAATCATACAAAATCTAAACATTTGAGAATATGAACCTCATTGGCTGTTACCTCTTTTTGACCGTGCACCTAAAAGTTTTCACATTATAACCTCAATAAAACGTACTTGAAATTGCGATAGGAGTTTTAATAATAGTTTAAAACTCGTTTGGACACCTAACCCCTCTACCTTATATGTTTTACTGGCCATCCATCGTTTATAATAGAAAAAGTTCATTTATCAAGCTTTTAAAACCCACACGCACACACACAAACATACACCTAAATACACATAATTTAATGCCTTCACCCTACTACTGTAATCAGTATTTCAAAGATTACTATAAAAGTGCAAAAAAGATATAGAAGAGATCAGTCGTGTAGACGGTTGCTTCTAGGAAATACATTTTACTTCACTATTGTATTGTGTAGTATGCTGTCAAATAAATTGGCCACTTGGACACCAGTTGTAAAACTGGTTGAAAAATCGTGACTAAATAAAGTGGCAGAATGCTGTAAAAACAATTAAATAGAATACCGTTTGGTTCTAACCGTTATGACACGCCATAGAAAATTAAGAACACTTAAATCGTAGTGTTTCCTTGGGCTTTAACGACGCAAATACCGCTACCGATACGCAGTTATAGCAGTTGCTGTCGCCTTACGTCTTGCATTTTATGTTATTTTTCCTCGAGAAAAGTTTTAACTCGTTCTACTTATAAATTTCCCCCAAGGATGTGCTTACATTTTCCGAGCAACAGAATTAAAATAAATTAAAAATAAATACGTCTACTGAATATTCTGTATTGTGGTATAATTTACGCGTGATTAACTAGTTAAAATGTATTTTATATTATAAGATAAAAACATCACTAGCTAGAAAACAACTAAGAGCTAGGAATTTAGTAAAATATTAAAAAATCAATATTTACCGGGGCAGTGTTATTATGCTTTTGAGCACATTTATCTATATTCAGAATTTTACGTAATAGAAAAATTATATAATTTGTGTTCAAAATAAGTGTTCATTTTATTTAAAAATTGCAATTATAAAATATTATTTTAATTTAATAAAAAAATTATAAGTACAAACTGAAGTTGGCTTGAAAATCTATTAATATTTTAATTATATTTAAAAAACAAATGAGTTTTAAAAAGAATATCATGTGTTGTGTTGTATTGATTTCAAATTGCGTTATTCCATTTTCATTAGGTATACTATGTTGTTTGTATTCTCAACGAAACTCAAATGCATTTAATTTATTTATTCCATATAAACTAAGTTGTAATACAAGCTGAATGTGCCGTAAAATGATTTTCTTCGGAGATCGTATAAATACCATTACAGTGTTTATACGACTCCTTTAACAGTTTACGAGGGTTTTATTTTTTTAATCATTTAATTTGAATGTTTAATCGCATAATCGCACGAATAAACTAAATCATTTATATCATCCATAATGCTATTGGATGTCTTACAATAATTGGCAATGAAATCCATTTAATCAGTATTCAAGTACTATGAAGACAATATTTCACTACCGAAATAATTTTATTTTTCATTTGGTATTTAAGTTTAAACTACAAATGTGTATTAATTTTGTTCATATCATAAATAAATTACATGTCTTAATTTTAAGCTATTGATTTGCTTAGTTCACTACCCTAAACATTTAAATATATATTTTAAAATTGTTTAATTTTATACTATATATTAATTAAGAAATAAATTAATTGTGTATAATTTAAATATTTAAATTATTGTTATTCGGAAAATTGTATAGAGTATGTTAAATTTAAAAAAATAAATCATAAATATTACATACTAATTTATTGATTCTTGCAATAATTTAGTTTTCTTAAACCTATTCTCATTTTAGATCGTGCTGATGAAACAAGAGATGTTTAGATACTTAACTGGAGTTTTAAATATCCAAAAAGATCTACTATTATTGTCATTAGATTGATTTTTAAACGATATTTCCTATTAAAATAGTAAAATATACCTGCGAAATATAAATATATGGCTAATAGATGATTTTTCATAATTAAAATTATTTGAGCAAAACTTATCTTTGCAAAGTATATTTTCATTATAAAAATTGTATACACTATACTATACAATTTTCATTGACAGACAATATAATACAATGTAATATTTTTAACTGTAAGTTCCTTTATGAATTGATTTACATTTAAAAAAAAAAAATTATATAATTTAAAGTCGTTACTTAACCTACAATATTTTTACAAAAATATGTTTTCACAGTTTTTATTGTACTTGTATTTTAACTTTCTTCTCATTTTAACAACTACATATATTTTTATGACGTATCCTGAAACAACATTTTTTTTCTATAGTTCGATAGGTAAAAATTGAATATCATATCAAACATCTAATTAATTATTCCTAAAGATTAAATGTTTATATATGTGAAAAAGTCTGTTCTGAAATAGAAAAGCTTACCATAATATTGATCCACTTAACTACTATACTATTTAACTTTTAATTTTCATATAAAAGCAAAAACTGGTTTGACAGAACATTTTTAGTAAAATAAGGATTTTGGCAAATATTTTGATTGCGAAAATGAAACTAGTAATACATGTTAAGTAAAATTATTCTGTTAGATTATGTATTATATGAATGTATTGTATACATTCATGATCATTACATTTATAATATATTTAATTTAGTGAAATTTCTTATGCCATTTTATTTTTTTTTTAAAAGAAAAATAATATAAGAATATATTACACAAGAATAAGTTATTTTCAGGAATGTGTCAAACAAACAATTTAAAAAGAAATTATTTGCATAACCTTAAAATGTTTTATTGTATTTCCTCACGCCATAGGTTTCTAATATCTCCCAGACTGATACATTTTGAACTTAAGAAAGTCGTATTTACAAAAGGAATCCTTTTTTGCATATCAATCGGTCGAAAAAAGGCTTAAGAAAAAACCCGCGAAGAAGGAAATCGGTTAACCGTATTTATTTCGGAATTATTTTGTCTCTCTTCTCTTGTAACTAAAATCTAGAGTTGAAATGATACCTTAACTTAATGATTCATTCAAAACGAAGGATGAAAGTAATTTCTATCCAAAAAGATAGAAAAAGAGATATAGAGAAAGAGATATTTTATTATTTAGTTATAAAACATTGTAAAATGTCGATATCTTGAAATAAATGCTAACAAAAGTTGTTACTGTAATTAAAACATGTCAGCTAAAATAATGTAACAATACTGAAATATAATATAAAATAATACTTTGGTCATACAAATTGAAATAGCAAGACATTATGGTACTGAATTTTTGGATGAATTTCGGTTGGTAAAAATAAGACTATCCTACGCAATTGTACTCGTAATTGCGTAATTATCATGTGGAATTTGATCATGGAACAAAAAATGGTGAAGTTGGTCTACAAATTATATTTGAAAATAATATGCCAAATGTTAAACCAGCCTTCTCAAAAATAGGGACGTACGCCATAATCCACCACTTATCAATACACAGTACAACTAACCTGTCATGCACCCCTGTCGTTGGTCTCTACCAAAATTATCATGATCTCCGTACTAAACTTATCGGCTTTAAATGTAACGTATAATATTTTAACTACGGTTTTATTGTCTTATCTGAAGCATGACTAACTGTATTCTAATTGTATGTTTCGTACATTGACTTATCCATCTTGGTATTTAAATTAATTAAAACAAAATTATAGTTCTGAATAAAAGCCCACGCTAGTTTTAAATCATCTTCAAGCAGTTGTGATTATAAGGAGTTCTTTCTTCTCCGTACTAAATTCTTATATTTATCTTTGGAGATTTGATTGAATTTTAGGAGGGCTTAAATGTAAATTGTTGTAAAATAAGTACCTATTTTAATATTTTATACTACGAAATTTAATAATTTTGATATTTTTAGGGGCGGCTAAGCAACCCAAGTACCCCCTAATCTCCGCCTATGCAGCAACATTGATCCGGGTCTTCATATAGAGATGATTTGTATTAAAGCTCTAAAAGTCTTGGGTATTATAATTTGACTTTCAAAGGATCTTAAGCTAACTATCACATCTTAAGTATTCTACTGTTCATTAGTTCGGCCAAATGTTAAAAATGGTTTCATATCATTGGATCCCCATACTGCTGACAATGCGTGTCAAGTAGAAGGAGTGAAGCATAGGTTCTTGAGATTTATCAGATACTTTTTGGGCATTAATTGTACACCACATGACTACACTCCAGTTGACAATTAATTAGGGCTTGTTTTATAAGCAAAGGGCAGACGTAAAATGAGTGCAAGTTTCTAAAAAAGGCTTATTAGCTGGTAGTGTAGATTCCCCAAACTTACTCTCATTAACGCATTTTAGAGTTCCGTAACTTTTTTCCATGTTCCTCTGTGTACCAACAACTACTTATCTAAAGAGTTATTAAGACGTATGATGTCTAATGCCAATACAAACCCCACCTTTCTTACTACCATTTACTTTTAAATCAACACTGTTATATTCTGCATCGAAACTGTCTGTTGTTATATAATATTTAATTTCATTATCTGATTCTCCACATAATAATGATGTTTCTTTATTAATATTTTTCACTTTCACTGCGGTCGAAAATTAAAGGTGACACATTAGAAGCGCCAATAAATATACGATACTTTGTTTGGAGCGGCAACGTTTTTGAGTATTTTTATTAATGTCGGAAAAAACCAACAAAAATAGTTATTAATAAACGGATTGGACTGAAATGACAAGAATTATCTGTAGAGAGGCGTTCGTGAAAATCAAAAGATTATCACAGTGCGTCACCATTTTAGAGTACATTTAATTCAAGAAGCCTGATGTCGGCTATATCCGACAAACGCACTATTTCAATATCTACGCGTCGTCTATAACCGACAGACGCCCCATGAAAAAATCAGACTGTCGGATATAGCCGACAGACGCAGTGAAAGTGTTAATAATTCTTTATTTTTTTTATTTTTTTATTTTTTTATAATTAATTTTAAAGTTAACCGGTTATTCTTATTTGTTTACAGTCAAAAGGTCGCAGCCCATATATATTCTAATATAAAATAAAATAAAATAAAAATATAATATTACAAATTTTTATTATTTAAACGTTATTAAATATTTATTGATGATATGAAAGAAAACAATTATTGTTATGTTTTAAATATAAAAAAAAAAACATTGCACTTTATGCATTTAATAAACGATATTTTCGTACTCTTTTGTTCCCAACTTCAGATAAATGGTTATTATGGTCGTATCTAACATCTTTAGATGATGCATATGTTTAGACTCCTGTAATGGTGTAATTTATCTGTTATTAATTTATCTTATAAACATATATTTATTTACTTAAATTAAATTTACCTCGTTTTTTATATTTAATTACGATTTCATCAACTTTTCTTTTTCTTCTTCTTATTGGGATACTCAATGTTCCTATCCGAAAAAGAGTGACAGCGATTTCTTGTCTAAATTTTGATACCTAGTAGAATAGTATCATTATTTTTTCTTGATCTCCTATACAGTAATCACGCATTTACCAATGACATATCCAAAAAGTGATAAAATAATTTAAAATACCACTTTTTACTTCGGTAAAAATAGCGATCAATGAACATCGAGTGCAGATTCTAGGTTTTGCGGATGATCTGAACATCCTTGGTGAATCACTAGAGGATGCTTTAAATCGAACGATGGCTCTCGAAAACGCTGCAGCAAAATTAGGGTTACAGATTAATGTGGAAAAAACAAAAATTCTAGAGATTCTCGACAGCGATCCATCACAAAACATATTTGAGTCAATAGCTTTCGAAAAAGTGGAAGAATTCCAATATTTAGGAGCGCTTCTTAGTACAAAAAATGATTGGTCACGAGAGATAAGTGCGAGGATAGCAAAGGCAGAAAAAGCCTTTTTTGCATTATCAAAATTCTTTAAGTCTAAAGCGTTGTCTAAGAAGACAAAACTGAGGCTATACACGGCAATAATAAAGCCTACTCTCACTTATGGGTATGAAGTATGGACAACAACAAGCGTGACGAAAAGAAGACTTAGAACCTTCGAAAACAAAATATGGAGAAAGATATGTGGACCAGTTCGCGACGCAAGAACAAATGATTGGAGAAGAAAGTTTAATAAGGAATTACAGGAAGAACTGGGCCTAGCACCAGTCACTAGCTACATAAAGGGACAAAGGTTACAGTGGTTTGGGCACATAATGAGGAGAAGCGAAGAAGAAACCATAAGGGCAGTGATAGAATGGCAACCAGAAGGGAAGAGACCTCGAGGCAGACCAAGGAAGAGATGGCTTGACATAATAGAAGAGGATCTAAAAACTGTGGGAGTTAAAGAATGGAAGGAAATTATACAAGATCGAGAGAAATGGAGGGACATAGTGTTGACGGCAAAAACTCTAATAGAGTTATAAAAGCCATTTATGATGATGATGACTTTTTACTTCTCATAGCTATTCTATAACTAACGACTATAAAATCTAGGAGGTGAATACCACCCATGTGTTTGTTATATATTTGAATCACGTTTAGACACTCTACTGGAACACGCTTTTTATTATTATTTTTTTTTTTTTTATCGAATCTTTGAACTTTGTACATAAGTATATGAGTACCTGTACAGTACACGTCTCATTTATTGATTTAAAAAATGTCAATGGCTTTAAAAAATATATAATTATAGTTTGATGATATCCCGATTTTAGAATATCTAAATTCTAGATTATGACAAATGCATAAGTTGCCCACTCTCCAAATGACGCCCCAAGTTAGCTTATTAATATTTTTTAGTAGGTATTATACATTTTATACATGTTATTTTTGACCGACCTCAAATATTTGGTAGAAGGTTAGGTAGAGGAAGAATAACGTATACATTTTATGAACAACATTTAAAGAGTTAATGCCATTTTTCTGCATCATTAAAATTAGTTTGTATTGAACCAATATACTCCCATAGAAATTTCAAAAACTCCAAGGCTAATAAATCAAGTAACTTATCTTACAGTTCAACACTATTATTGTCAAATATTTCTAGAAATCTACTCCATTATACTGCTAAAAAATAATTTCAAGTGATGTTCTTTTTTAAATAATATTTTTACTCATTTTGACTATCTTTTTTCGTTCCATATTTTCACTTAAAAATTTAAATCGATTAAATACGATAATAAAATTTTTACATAGTTGATACTCTTTTAAGAATGTCCTATAGCTGATCATTGAGTTTTACTCAGACACTTCTGCAGTTAGTTCTCCTATCATGGATGTTTAAATTATCACAAATAATATAAAACGAAAATAAAAAAGTTATTATCAAAATAGTACTTAAAAAAACAAAATATTATGAATTTGTACTGAGAAAGAAAAGCATCTCCGGAATTTTCAATAAATTAGGGCCTGAAACTAGGCTCCTAGGATTCGTAATTAATTTGGCTCTGAATCGGTGCATATTTTTTGTTTATAAATATGTATTTTTGCAAAAAATAAATAACAGTTTTCAAATTGAAAAAACTTTCCATTTTCTTGTTTTCTGATATGACAATTCAAAATTTGTTTTTAAATAAAAATATAATGTAAATCGTATGAAACAATTTCGTTGAGCTTATACTCGTACATCTGATTGAAACTATGATAAACACAAGAGTGAAACCTGTGGAGAAAGGAAATAAAAATGGAGCTCGACGACTTTTTGGATTCATCTTGGCACGTTTAATGAAAAACTGAAAACATATCATTCCCACGTAAAAAATTACCATAAAAAATGACTATAGGAAAATAAATGGATTGCACGCGCCGTACACTTATCATTCGTCATACTCATCGAATTACCCTCAGAAAACCTTTCAGCTCTGAGCGACGTTGAATTTCCACATGCACCAAGAGAATAACTGTCTGTATGTGCGCCCGTAAACGTATTTTTAGTTTTATCTGAAAACCCATCGTCGTCATTTTCGGTTTGTTATTTCAATGAAACGTGAAAACGAACATGAACGTCTAAATCAACATGCTTTAAGCGCTCTGAAATTTATTTTCAAAGCAGTGGCGTCCCGTAAGAAGTTGACTTTTTTGTCCTCTACGTTGACGTTCTTGAACCCTCTCAAATTAATTATTTTGGTTGCCGAGTGCAGTAAGAAAGGAACTATCGACTAACACCCTTGGGTCCTATATTCAATCCGAATAGTTTATAGCTTATGAAAGAAAAAAAAATATATATATATATATATATATACGCATATCGATGGTGTTTTGTTGAAAGGGCGTATACCACATAATTGAAATTTTTCAGGAGGAACAAAATAGTGTTTTTAAAAATGATACCGTTAAAGTCGATTTATCTCGGATATACCTTCATATAGTAGACATGTTGATAATTTGATA